>PVIR01037234.1:0-15271 GCA_004026965.1 Petromus typicus | reverse complement strand
TGTTTAGAGCACATTTCAGTGCTGGTTCATTTCGTAATTTGCTTTTTCAGTGGTGTTTCTAATTTCGAATTTCCAGAATTACTTGATTTTGCTGAAGATTGCAATTTCAGAATATTTCATTTCAGAATAACTGTCCACGGGTCTTTTGCTTCTAATTCGCATCATACAATAGGCTTTGGTGGTTAAAATTATAGAATGTGGACTGAAAATGTTGCTAAATGTGTGATCTTGAACAAATTCAATTCTGTACAATTGTTTATATTTTGAAAATGTGCAAATAATTTAATGATTTAATCTATCAATAGTTAAATAATACTGGTGAAGTATCAATACAGATTTTTAAGCATTCTCAAGTATGTTGTCTGCTACAGTTATTAACTGAAAGTATGCCCTAGTATTCTCATGGATTCTATACTTACTTTTGACACTGTATTTCTCAAAGTTTTGAGGAAGAGTCTTGTGCCTTCTCTATTAAAGTGTAATAGGTGAGTGTGTCACAAGACATAAATTTATTCAATTTCCTGTTACCCAGTATCAGAATATTTATTATCATGATAATGTGGACTATTGTTTTAATGGTGTTTACTATTAAATCTACAATGGAGTCATTACATTGATCACTTAATAAGAAACATCTGCAATTGTTTCAACTAACAAATTGGACATAGAATTTCTACTAACTAGAAAATATCAGTGATGCCAGTAAAATTTAAGTGTACGTCTTCTTTTTTTTTTTGATAATACATACTTAGAGGAGTTCTTCCATATTTTATCTGACATGATAAATAAGATTATAATTGTTTTTGTGAAAAATAAATTTTCCTGACTTAATTTCACAACTACCCTTCCTTCTTAGTATGCTGCTTTCTGTTTCCTTTTACAGGTGTGAAGATTTTGTGATGATTATTTTAACCCAGAAAATTTTTGTTTTGAACAAAGAAAGAAAATATTATTAAACAAGTGGGGAAGGCCTGCATTAGCATAAAACTAAAGTTCCAGGAGGAATTGAGGGCTAGTGTAATTTGCATTTCTAAGCCATAATAAATGTTCCCTTCTAATTCACTTGGTCAGTATTTCTTATTAGTATTAACTCTTTTACATCTAAATTTCTAGAGAGACAAATAGGACAGGAGAAATAAGGACAGGTGGAAAGGGGACGAGGAAAACATAGTTCATAGCATGTATCTCCCTTATTATCTAAGAGCTTTGAGTATGATCCTTCCTTATGTCTTCATGTAGTCGAGTTAATTATTTACGTAGTGTAGTGGGCCTTCTATTATCCCTAAATTTACTCGGTCTGTCTCATTCTGTTTTAAGGCTGAGAGCATCCAGATAAAATAATTGAAATGGAATTCAGATTTGCAGAGACAAATAGTTGCCAGGCTTTTACATTGCCCAGTTCTAAACTCCCCTAGAATGATGCCTGGACTTCTCTGAATTTACAGTCATCCGGGGTTCCAGGAAAAGCAGAGTCACACAAATAAAATACAGTGAAATCAAATAGCTTACAATCAAATCATCCCTCCCAAGTAAGCACAGTAGTCTCCTGGGAACTGAATTGCCTCTGAAGCCATAGAAGTCTTTTGGAGCTATGAATCACAACTAAGGTAACGATCAACTCAATAACTATAGCTCAATTCATCTAGTCCATAAAAACTAGACTTGTGCTTTGCAAGCTGGACTCTGATACCTTTGGAAGAGCGTGCCCTCTCCAATTTCACAAGCTGGAGTCCTTTCTAATTCCTCCTTATTTACCAACTATGCTTAGTTAACTTATCTATGTCACACACTGACACATCTTGAATTTTTTTTTTTCCTATGATAAGAGTAAAGGACTTACTCAGTTAGGTGAATTGAGGTTTCCATCTTCTCCTTGGTGGAATATCCTGACTCACCCACTGCCAAGACTGTGATAAACATAAGTGACTTCCAAGATTCTGCAAGATTGAATTATGAATTATTTTAGAAAAAATGTTTTAAAATAAACTATTAGAAAGTTAATCGACAGAAATTTGTTCACACCACTTTGATTTGTGTGCTTAATTTATGTTACTTGTCGTTTGAAGAATATACTCATCCTTACAAACCCTTTAACATTTATTTTGATATAGCATTACTTAAGTGTTGTAAAATGTAATTGCCATTTTGAGTTCTAATGAAGTACTTATATATTTCGTTTAGATTTTCATTTTGTCTCTGTAAAAATATGCCCTTGAAGATCTTTACCTCTTTTGATAGAATCCCATAAAGTAGGAAACATAATGACAATTATAGTGTATGAAGTTTGAAAACTATACAAAATAAAATTTATTACACAAGAGTATTTGAATAGTAACTCTACATAATTTATAATAAATTACTAATATAATAATGATATAATTTATTTGCAAAGGGAATATTTTATAGACACTGTGGCAGTCAGAGTGGAGTTTAATCTGGGTCAGCTTTGAGATTCACCTTGGGAATCAGTGGAACTCACTTGTATGTGAGTCTGGGGTGGTCATGAAAGCACTGGCTCCATGTATATGTCTTTTCCCAGCCCCTTCTCAGACACCATTCCTGTGCCAGACTGAGACAACACATGAAGCTTTGCCACACTATTGCCTACTATCGTGAGGGTTTGGCCTTGCTGCCAGTGGACTGAATTCTTTTAAAAAAGGCATATTAAATCATTCTTCTTTTAAGTTGTGGGCGTTGGTTATTGTGTTCAACAAGGGGAAAGTGAGTAATATAGAAATTAGTACTAGAGGAAGACTGTTGCTCTCACTATGCCTGGTCCTATGGTTTAGAACCCTTTGGATCTGCTTTTCAGGAGAAGTTTCAAAGGGCTATGAGAAGGGGGCTAGAGAAAGTTATAATACTGTAAGGAGAGCATGATGATTCTGACCAGAGATTAATGGACAAGAATGGTGATGAAAATGTAGACAGCAAGTGCTAGTTCTTGAGATTTCAGCTGGGAATGAGGATTCCTTGGGGAGGTGAACTAGGGCAGTGCATATTACATTCCGGAAAAAACTTTGTCTGCACTCTGCCCATGTCCTTAAGCTTTGCAGAAAACTTAAATTAAGGGCCATGTCCTACTTGATCCAGCAAAGGAAATTTCAAAACAGCCAAATATACAGGTTGTGGAATGGGGAGTGCTGCCTGATTTTAGTCAGATTTATAGTGAGAATCAGGGGTAAATGTCATGGCATAAAAATTTGAAGAATTCAAATTTTGTCTCAAGAGGAATCACATATAATGTTGGAGACAAGATGTGGCTGCTGAACAGATCAGTGCCATAAAAGAGAAATCAAGTACTTTGTATAAAGATAAGATGAAAGAGTTCTTAATTGCATCACAGAAATCACATTTTGGGACTCAAAGGTGTAAAGCTTTCATTTGAAAAGAATCCTTGACACCCCTATTCAAGAAGGGCCTCCTAGGGTAGTGGTGTTGAATCTATGGCACAAGTGCCACAGTGTGTTATTTGTACCACTTATAGTTCTGTTATTGTGCTTTTCTTTTAATGTATGAATTGTTTTCTCTAAACAAAAACCTCAATATTCAAGTTAGATTTCAATGCTGGTACTTTGTGATAAGTAAGTCGGTTTGGGGTTGCGATTTTCTCTCCTAGGGAATTGATTCCATGAACTATATTTCACTCTGCTGAACCATGTAAGCACTCAGAGACTGTGGCAAATATGATGTCACAGAGCTTGACTACTACTCCAGCTGGCAGCAGACCATAGAGTCAAGCATATAATGTTGACTTTACAAGCATGTGGAAGGCAAGAGAGGTGGGTTCAGGATTTCAATCAGATTTCAAAGGAAGGACTGGGAGGCCAAGAAACGTGCCTCTGAAAGCCAATGCGTGAAACAGTGACGGTTAAACTAATTGTACAGTGCAGACCCTAAGACTTTGGAAATGACAGAAACATGGATCTTTTATGAGAAAAGCCACAGTCACTGAGGAGAAACAACCCAAGATAGCAGCCATGTTGGTTGCAATGAGTAAAGTCATACGGGGGGGCCTGTTCATTTCCTCCAGAGTTCATATCTACTGACAATAGCTTTTTTTTTTTTGAGATGGTCTCGCTTTGTGGTTCAGGCTGGCCCTGAGCTTAGCCTCAAACTCACATCACAGCAATCCTCCTGCCTCTGCCTCCCTAGTGCTGGGATGACAGGTGTGAGCCACCACACCTGGCACTGTGGTATATGGTACAGGTTGCTGCTCGGGTGAGTCTCCACGCCCAGTATTGTTATGTGGTTACCGGGGATCGAATCTGGGTCCTTGTGCTTGCAAGACAGGTGTCGGAACCACTGAGCTAACTCCCCGGCCCTACTGACAATAGCTTTATTGGATATGAAATTTGAGGTTTGAATACTTTCTTTTTTGGTTTTCAGTCTTGCTCTGGTATGATTATTTTATGTCCCTACTTCTCCTCTTTGGAATGGAAATGTTTACTATGTGTTATTATCCTTAGGATGTTAGTTTTGACTATTTAAAGAAGTTCATAGGTAACAGTTTGGCCTGAGTCTCAGATGAGAATTTCTTTAAAGACCAAAATTGTTGAGATTTGGAGAAAGAACTACACAATATTTGGTTGTGTATGAGACAGTTATATTATAGCAAATGGAATTACAAATGTGAGGCTGTTTTATGAGATTCATAAATCAGTCTATGTTTCATATATACTTAATTCCCATCAAACATAAGACACATTAAGTGTTTTCTTTTGCAGGTGTGGGTCTCAGATATTGTGTTCAGCAATGAAAATATGACTAATATATACAGGTACTCAAATATTTATCAATTCTACGACAAATATGAATATGTGTATGTATATCAGAGTGTGTGTATGTGTGTGCCTATTTAGGGATATAAAAGACTTAAGAACATCAGGGATTTAGTTCAGTGGCACTGTGCCCATTTTGTAAGAGCAAGATCCTGGGTTTTATCCTTATACCACAAACAAAACAAAACAAAACAAAAACACTTAAGAACAGCCAATAATTAGCAAAACAGAGGAAGAGGCACATAGAAATGAAATTTCTCTATTTCTAGGCTGAAGCACCCACTGAAAGATAAGAATACATTAAGTTCCCAAATTACAAAGAAATTCAGTTCTGAGAGAATATTTGTAATTTGTATCTGTTCATATGTCTCACAAAGTTAACTTTCATACCTTTGACATAAATATGCAATGTAAAAAATTAACATCAAATTAAATATGCATTAAAATTAATACATACAAATACTGTATATAAACTATGTTTACTTTTATAGTCAGCTTAAAGTGATGGTATTGTAGAGTACAACAGTTGTCACACAGGGAATCTTATGGCATGAGTAGAAAACAGTACAGTTACTAACTGGATGAGAGGGGGTAGGTGAATAACAGAGGAACTGAAGGATCATCAGCAATACAAGACAGAAGGCAAAATGGAATTTCACTTATACATGATGTCAATGACACGGATTTTTTGATGGATTCCATTCTATCTACCTGCTTGAAAAAATTAGCCAGTGACATTTGCCCATAGGTTGAATGAGTGTCATAGTATTCGGTGGCAGATGCTCTACTTTGATGATGGGCTGAAAGTAATTTACAAATTGAGGGTGATCTAGTGCATCACCAAGTGCAAAAGAATGTTGAGTGTGATATCTTTACACAAACAATAGTTCTTCAACTCTGGAATAAATTGGAACAAAAATCAGTACTGGAAAATGGTCTGGTCAAACCCAAGCTTTGAAGTTAGTTTTCTGTACAACAGATAGAGACCTTAGTTATGTTTCTGAGGGCTCTTGGGGTTCTCTGAATGATAAACCAGGAGAGGCTTTGGTTTCATGTTACTGGAAGAATTGCCACCAAAGAGCAGAATAAGTTTGTCCTTCACTGCTTTGAAGGCTGGCAGCAACTTCTCTCTACTGATGTAATTTTGTTCTGCTGTCTTCTTCTAGAACAAAACTGTGTCATTGATGTTAAAACCCCGTTTGTTGTAAGTAAACACCCTCATCAGTGATTTCACTATGTATTCCTGAAAATTCTTGGGCAGCTATTGCATCTACACTCACAGCCTTACCACTCATGGTTACCTTGTGAAATATGTCTCTACCCTTGCACCTGGTAGTCCAGCCATGGGTGGCGATAAAGATGCACCTTGTTTACCTCGTTGTTCTTCAAGTCTTCAAACAGGATTTTAGGTTTTTTCAAAATAGGTACTAACCTAGGCAGGACTTGACACTGATGCTGATCTTGCGTCCACACATTAAGAAGTTTCTCCGTCTCTTCTACCATTTCCCCACACTTTTGCATACTTTTGTTGATTGCTCTGGCCCAGCATATTCCACGATCTGGTCCTTGTTCTTCAGAACTGTGTCAATGATCAAAGGATTCATGTTCTAAGAAGGAGCAGCGTCTATCATCTTTTCCCCTCAGGCCAATCTCTCAATTATTTTCACTTTTGCTCCCGTGGCTGTTGCTTGCACTTCCTAGCACTCTCTGTATACCACCACTGACTGCTCTTCCTCTTGTTTCTGGACACCCTGGACTCTGACTGAGTTCTGTCCTCCTGTGCACTCCCACACTGTCCAGTGAGCACACAGCAGCATGGCTGTGACAGTATCTGATGGACATGTGAGCTACTTCTGTGATTTACTAACATGTATGAATTTTCCTAACGTGAGGCCCTTTTGGAGTCTGTGAAAGTTTACAACTCAAGTGTTTGTAAGTCAAGGACTTACTGTAGTCCCTTCACTTCTCTTTTAATGTTCTGTTCTGCCAAATACAATCCCTAGATTTCATATAGAAGTTATGGCAATTTTAATGGTGACCTTAGAACAATTTGATTTAGCTGTAGTTATCCAAGTTTAAAGAAATCAAATCAATCATGGTACTGAAGAAAAGCTAAAAGAGAATGTATGCCCAGTGAAGGTCAGGGAGTTTTTCATTTGTAGTAAATAAGAACTTTTGGTACAATTGGATATAATATTTTTGGCAACCAAATGTCATTCTTATTTTACTAAAAATATATGTCTATCATAGTATTGGAAAAAGAAGATTTGCATGAATTTGTGCTACAAATCATATCACTCTTTCTTTTGCATTGTAAGCTGTTTACTAACTAATGATGAGAATGTGACATAAAATATAATTTTAAAGCTTTTCCTAATTCAAGTATTTTTAATAATGTCCTAGAAGTAGCCCATATTTAAATACTTCTATAACTTTAAAACTCCAAAAGGAGATATATCTATATGTAAAATGTGTTTATGGTGTCATTAAAGGAGACTTTTACTTTCTCATAACTCAGCTTGTGAAAATATTGATTACATTGGCCGAGGTGTCTTATTTAATTATTTTCAAGAGAAATTTATAATTCAGCTGTATCTATTTTCTAGAATTCTATATAATATATGATTCTTAAGCTAAAAAGCAGCACAAAACTGAAGAGTTATTTGTGCTACCTTCTTCTTGCCTACTGAAAACTATGGTTAAGCACAGTTGAAGCAATCTCAATATTGAAAACAAAATCCAACATCACTAAATGAAGTCTGCAGCCACTCAAAAGTGATCATCATTTTCTTCAAGGAAGGGCTGATGCAGAAGGTATAATGTGTTTCTCATCGCTGCATGTGTGAGTCATCAAATTGTCACAGATACCGTTTGAGAAGTCATACTAAGGAAACTTTATTTTTAGATTCTAGTCACACAGGGCTCAGATTTGGAATTCTGTATTGTATCATCTTCTTTGTTTCCCACTGCAAGAAAATGTGAATATTTAATGATAAGCTTCCAGCTTTTAAGGCTTCAGATTGATTTTGTTGAAAAGTTACTTTATTAAGATTCTGGAAGTTAAAGTTTAGTATTGTTAGATAGAGACTAATTTTATTACTAATTGTCAGTAGTGTACATTGATCTGATTTCTGTCTGTCTGATGATGTGTCAAAATTGCTAAATGAGTTTATTATAAAATATAAAAATAAAAATTATTTTAATATTTTAAGGGGTAGAGACTGCACATTAAATATGCTTATTACATACATGTCACATACCATGTTTTGTATTTGATTGAGAGAAGAGAGATGGTGGAGACTTGGTATAAATATCCAAGGAAATGAAAGTTATGTAGTTGACTAGAAATAAATTCTCAGTTGTCAGGTATTTTGTGGTCATGCATATGTTATAAAAACTTAAGTGAGATCCACATACAATCATAAATATTCTAGGTAAGTTCACTAATGAACTAATTGACTTTTGAGATAACACTATTTTTAATTGAGATGTCAAAAACTTGACTAAGGCTCTAAGTTCTGAATAGGATTAAATATTAAACAAAAATCCTTAATTAATTGCAATGCTAAGAAAAATGTTATCTAGAAAGCCATTTAAATGGTTAAGTATTGTACAGTTTTAACTGAGGCACATAGTGGACAATTCTGTGCAGCATTTGTGTGTATAATATATGTGAATAAATTCTTTCCATTTTGTTTTACACAATGTTTTTATTTTAGTTTCAGATATTGATCATATTTAAAGATATTTGAAGTGTTAGGAGAATTACATTTGGGATACTCCAAAATAAGATATGCTTTGCTGTTTTGTTTTGTCTAATACTAGTGCAAATTTAACATGTACATTAATATTCAACAATGACATTTAAATCATATTTATTTCAAGCACTAATGTTATTTATTTTAACTTATTCCCCTGAGTTTGTTAAATTCCAGTATATTAGATAGCTTTCCATCACTGTAACAAAATAGCTGATGTAAACAATTTAAGTGAAGACAGATTTATTTGGGCTTATGGTTTCAGGTGGTTAAGTCCATGTAGGATTGGCTCTATTGTTACCAACTCTAGGATAAGGCAGAACATTCTGATGAAGAGGCTGTGGTAGAGGAAAGCTGTTTATTTACCTCATGGCATCCAGGAGAGAAAGAGAGATACAGAGCGAGAGACAGCTGGAGAGGGAAAAGGAGGAAGAGTGGGAGAGAGAAAATACACAGTAAACTAAGTCCTCCGATAAGATCCATTTTCTCAAGTTTCTATTAGTTTGCAATTCCATCAAGTTGTGAATCCATGCATGTATTAACCCATCAGTAAGTGGAGAGACCTTATGACCTATTCAGGTCCCAAAAGCCCCAGCTTCACTGTAGTTTAAAGCATCATATTTACATTAGGTTTAAGGGAGTATCAGCAGTTTTTAAACACTATATAAACATTGGTACTGCAAAAGTGTATGGCTAATTAAAAAAAATAGTAGACAAAAGTTTCAAGCACAAACCGTGACCTTTTATATGCAGTAATTCCTGTCATGTTTGACAACACTTAGAAGTAAAGAACACTGGTTTTGTAACCCTGATATCAGAGTTGCAAATAGACAGTTTTGCTTACTTGGGATGTAAATGCAACCTCAAAATATTTTTCCTGTGAATGGTTATTCATCCACTGAGCTGTTTGTGTATGTGGTGTGTGTGTGTGTGTGTGTGTGTTTGTGTGTGTGTTTTTGTTTGTTCACATGCACACACGTGTGTGCACACAACTACATCATCACTTTTCTGGAAAGCAAGTCCATCTGTGATAGAAAGTTATGACTGGGAAAGTGGCTCAGTTGGCAATTGCCTGGTACAATCTATTGCACTATGTGCACTGTATTGTGCCAGGTGGACTGCAAGGAGCAAGCAGGTATCACACAAATGTGCATTCTTGGAACCAGAATAAACACTGTTCCTTTCCTAAAGTACTTTTCTGTGATGGAGAACAAAAAAAGTGGGATAAAAAGAAAGAATATCAATCAACCATGTTCAAGAAGGTAAAAATAATGCAATGGTTTCCTTATTTCCCCCCACTTCCTATTAAAATAATGTTTTCTCAACAATTAACTTGAAGAACCAGTGTCCTGGGTTCCAGACTGTAAGACGTAGCAACTTATACCAGGTAGGAGGTCATTTCTAGTCCTCTTTCATTAGTTTAACTCACAATTTTCTGTGTTAAAATCCTAATATTTTCAGATATCTACTGTTTATCATTCACCTTTCCCTAGAAGAAAAACTCCTTGACAAAACTTCCTTGTTAATAACCTTCAAGCAATTTCTGCGAACAGGGAGGAGTCAGTGTAATAAGAAAAGGCAGTGTGGACTTGTATCTTTGCAAGTAGAGGTAGGTGTGGAGCATTAAGATGCAGCTGGCAAAACTGCAACTGTTGTGTCTCTCTGAACCCATGTCCCAAATTAGTCAAGATTAGCTGTTTTGCAATTATAGAAACAGCTGCTCTGTTTATTTAGGACACTATTGCGATAACATTTGTAAAACATCCTGCCATATGTTTTGTTCTGCAGAGTAGGTTAATGTGGCTAAGAGTACTGAAAACATTCCATAGACCAATTTATTGTTTTATGTTCCTTGGCAAATTTCTTTCTTAATTTTTTTTACATTTTTTGTTACAAAATATAAGTATGATCCCTTTCTAATGTATACATTAAATAATGTATTATTTTTTACTTACTTTAATGACTGCATTATTTATTTAAGGAAGGGTTGAATTAATTTCATTTAATGCAATTAATTTTTAGACAACAGACTAAAAATAAAAGCCACGGAAAGCTTCAGTCTATCAAAACTATTTTTCTTTGAAGGTTTATTTTGGATAACAGGCTTAAAAAAACAAGAAAAAACAAGTGCCATATTTAATTTTTAAAATTCTTAAATAGAGAACAAGAAATTTCATATAAAATTCTTCATTTGATAATAATTTTAAGTTCTCCCTCTCATGTTCATTATAGTCATGCCTTTATACACTTAATGATTAGTAGGCTTTCATTTTATAGTTTGCATGTAGTTTAGAGGGCTAAATTTCATATTGCATGTATTTAAACAGAAATCAGTCATTGTTTTGGTGATTTCAATGAATATATGCCAATATTTTTAACATTCTTATTTAAACTTTTTAAACCAAGTTGAGTTTCACATCATTTCCATAAGTATATTGTTTCATGTCTAAGTAAATATTGTGACAGCTCTCTGATAACCTCAAACTCAGGACCTTGTGTTTCCCAGGCAGACACTGGCCCTCTGAGCTTCATTCCTGTGCCTAAGTAAAGTTTGAAAAAAGTCTACATAATTCAAATAGAAGGATGAATAACAAATTTATCAGTCCTTCTCCAAAGGACTGATGGAATAGTTCTACATAAGTAAAATTATAATCTTTAGTCACAGACAAAATTTTGTGGGAAAAAATGAGATCTTGAGTACTTTTCAGAGTGCACAACTATGATTGCAAAGCATAAATTAAAATCTGATATTGTTTTTTCCATATAAGACAATGATCTGTTTGATTTAATTAAATACTGTGAAATGTATCATTTGCCCAAATATTAGTCTATATCTCAGCAAACATTTTGACATACATGCATATTTGTGTTATAACACTGATTTCTAATTAATTTTGCATTATTTTACCTTATGAATGTCTAGTTTTTCTAACATAATTATGCAAGAGTCTCTGCCCTTGCCATAATGTTCTCCTGGCATCCTGATTGAAGATCGCTTGACCGTATTTTCATGGGGTTATTTCTGAAAGTTGTGCTCTGCTTATTGCTGTATACATGGATTTTAAAATCATTTTTACCAGTACCTCTTTGTGATTCTTTATGATTGTAATAAGCTCAGGAGTTTGATACATACACTTGATCATTTTTACTCCTCTCCTCTCTTTACCCCTCTCTTCCTTCCTCCCCCAAATCTGTTCCCCTCTCTCTAGTGTGTACTTCCACATCTCAACATATTTCTATATTTTTCTCTGTGAATAATTTATATTTTCACTCCATCATACTGTAGAACTATGTGGTAACTAACAATAAGTTAGAATTATGATCTGAAAGGCCATTGATTTTTCTGTAAACCACTAAGTTTATCTTTCTTAAAGGCTGAGTAATGCTCAGTTGTGCATGTAAGCCACATTCTCTTTTGGAGCTTTCTAAAAAATGTTAAAATTAAAAATTCAATATATGTCCTTTGTATAACATTATTCTTTGTGTATTGTAATTATACATTATATTTTCAAATCAAGTATGAAATATCTAGTTTAGTTATTCTTCCTCAAACTGCTTTATTATTCACAATTTAATCAGAATATGTTTAACACAATTCCATATGAATTTAAGGGATATTTTATCTGTGAAAAATTTCTTTGGGATTAAAAAAAAAGATTTCATTGAATTTTGATTCCCACAGGATTATGGAATGCTGTTCAACATCATTAAGACTCAACAGATTGCTAATCAAAACCATAGTGAGGCACCCCTCATGTTAGGATTATTATGAAACAACAACAAAAAAGAATGAAAAGAGCTAGTAAGGATGTACAGAAAAAGAAAACCTTGTACAGTGTTCATGGGAAAGGAAATTGGTATAGCCATTATGGAAAACGGTGTTATCTTTCCCATACCAATTTCTTTTTCCACGAATTTTGTATCACATAACTAAAAAGTGTCTGTTCATTCCAGATGACCAATTTTGAGTTGGGTCTTTAAACTGGAGGGAGGGTGATTGTTCTACTGTTCTTTATATATTCTATATAGTAGTCCTTTGTCTGATGAACAGCTGGTAATTTTTTTCCCACGTGGTATTATTAAATGATTCATATCATAGTGACATTTGTACATCCATGCTCATAGCAGGTCATTTTATGATAGCAAAATCTTGGAAACAGCCCCAAAGATCATCAACTGGAGACTGAATAAAGAAGATGTGATTTTTTAATAAAATGGAGTATTACTCTGCCATAAAGAATGACAACTTAGAGGTATTAACACTGAAATGAACCTACCTTGAGGACATACACATCAGTTAAATAAATAGGTCACAGATGTGTAAATAGCATATCTTTTTTCTGGTATGAGAAACTGAAGATATCAATGAATTTTAGAGTGTACGATAGATATGTTCAAGTGGTAAAGGGAGAAGTGAAAAATAACGTGGGGAAAAATGTGATGATAAAAAGAGAAAAGTAAATTTATGTATATTATGGGGTGAAGGTTGTAAGATTGTCACGGGAATGGGAAAAAAATAAAAATTAAGATGTGCCATATACTAGAACAAATTCTCAGTGTTGCATGTGAACATGATGCGCATATAAAGTGTACAAATAAAATCTATTATTTAATTAAAAAATCAACACTTTCAAATCTAAAGACCCAGTTCAAAATTTAAGACCGAAAATGAACATTTTTCAGATGAAGAATTGAAAACAGCAAATAAGCATATGAAAAAATCTAGGGAAAAAAAAAAAAAACAGAAAGTTTATGTATATAGAGGGGTTGGGAACTAAAGGGAGGCCAGAAGAATGGGAAAAATAACAGTTGATAGTAATGAATAGAATCATAATGTATACCCAAAATGTACAAATACATTGAATTTATTAAATAAAATAAATAGCAATATAGTCTAAAACATCGCAGTAAATGATTACGCAGTGATTATAAAGAAATGAGGAAAGAAGATATTAGAAATTCTTCTGCAATACATTCAAAATTGCACATGGTTAAGATGTATGAGTTCCAGAGATATACTGTAGCTACTATTAATCGGATTCATGTACTTAATTTTATTGTACATAAATCTGATAGAAATATTCCTACAATAAAAACAAATGAAGAAAACAGGCAAACTGACATGAGGACATTTTTTAAAAAAATGATAAGTATTTTAAATGTGTTATGTTGATAGTACCTATAAATGTATACATATATCCAAATAAACAGATCTACACACATTATTTATGGGTAGTTTTCCTGTACCAGTTGTTTCTCAATAAAACTAGAAAAAAATACCAAAAAATTAAATTTTCATTGACACGAATAATCTTCAGTGCACAAAGATAAACTGTTAGCATTAGTACATGATTCTTTTTTAAAAACACTAACAGAAACAACTGTGCAAAATTCAGACGACTTTTCAGAACTGGTATTCATGATTTGCTCAAGGCTTTTATAACATATTAATGGTCTCACCCTGTTTTTGTTAAAAACTCGTGTTCTGAAAAATATAAACACCATACACTTAAAAATGAAATGAGTCCTAGCATTGTATGTTATATATTGTGAAATAGAAAATGCTCAATGTAAAATAGGGTGAAGGGAGAAAATGTTGAGTTTGTAACAAAAAAGTAAGGAAACAAATTTTATATATATGGGGGGGTGGTAGGGTGGGTGGGGCTATGGGAAAAAATGAGAATTAAGTTGTGTCTTATACTGGTACAAATCCCGATTATGGAGTGCAATCATGATGTGTATATTTAATGTACCAATAAAGATAATTAAAAAAATGAAATTGTAGTATGGTTGGGACTCCTGAACTCCATGTTTTAAGAAATATTTTTAAGCAGCTTACTAATATGCATTCTGTTTGCATAACTGCAATTTTGAACATGTTGAACACCTTTCTTTGTAAAGCATAGTATATTTCAAAAGGAATTAATAAAATAGTTAATTGATATGATTAGAACAGTTCAAGAATTAGAAAAATCGTAGACTATAATACTCAAGATCTGGTGGAAAATATCATTATTTCCTCCTATAGCATGACTTCTGAAAAGGACATGACTGTATTAATAAGCATTTAGTGAGATCATTATAACATATTATTTCATGAGCACTTATATTTAAGAATTTCCAACTCATTCTTCCTACAGGAGTAGGCAATTAAATGTCCATTTTAAAAGTGATTTTGTACACTTTTCCAAACAATCGTAACCAACCTTATATGCAAGCCAATAAAAAGAAAAATGACAATATTTCTATTATTCATGGCTTCAATTTATATTCCCTCTTTTCAAAAAATGTAAACTACGTCTGGGTGTGGTGGCTCATGCCTGTAATTCCTGCACTCAGGAGGCAGTGACAGGAGCATTGCTGAGTTCAGGACCAGTTTGAACTACAAAATGAGACCCTGTATATATATGTATTTATTATATTATACATTTTATAATGTATAAAATATATACATTATATATAAATATAATGTATAAAATATATACATTTAAAATATACATTTTATATATGTTTGAAATATCTACACAAGCAAATCAAATTTTTATATCTTGTTATTGTACTAAATAATATATTCATCTACAAAGTGTAATTTTGGTAAGAATGAGGTTTAACCGCCCTATAAATTCTGAAGTTGTATTATTTTCATACATGAAATGATGATTTTTATAGCCAGGATTTCATTTTTCCTCTCACAGCGACTGACTCCTTAACATTAATATTGATTTGAATTGAACT
>PVIR01037233.1:0-15271 GCA_004026965.1 Petromus typicus | reverse complement strand
TGGGCGCTCTTCCGGTGTGGGCCTGGAGGCCAGTAAGCTCCAAACCCGGTGCAGATTCAGTGGCATAGTCACCGTTTCCCGAGCCGCCCGCTGCTAACCTCAGTCCCTGGGTGCTCCTCCGGCGTGGGCCTGGAGACAAGTAAACTCCAAACCCGGTGCAGATTAAGTGGCACAGTCGCCGTTTCCCGAGCCGCCCGCTGCTAACCTCAGTCCCTGGGCGCTCTTCCGGCGTGGGCCTGGAGACAAGCAAACTCCAAGCCAGGCACAGATTCAGTGACGCAGACTCGGTGCTGCAGTCATCGCTTCCCGAGCCACCCGCTGCTAAGCTCAGTCCCTGGGCGCTCCTCTGGTGTGAGCCTGGAGACAAGTAAGCCTGAAAAAGATTTTTAAAAAAGCTTTAAGGGGGCCGGGGAGTTAGCTCAGTGGTTCTGGCGCCTGTCTTGCAAGCGCAAGGGCCCGGGTTCAATTCCCCGGTAACCACATAACAATACTGGGTGTGGAGACCCACACCCAGCAGCAACCAGTACCACATACCACAGTGCCGGGCGTGGTGGCTCACGCCTATAATCCCAGCACTAGGGAGGCAGAGGCAGGAGGATTGTGATGTGAGTTTGAGGCTGAGCTCAGGGCCAGCCTGAACCACAAAAAAGCGAGACCCTGTCTCAAAAAACCTAAAAAAAAAAAAAAGCTTTAATGTCCATACTTTATTCTTTGCTACGCATATGAGAAGAACTGAACCTTTAAATTCTAAATTTTTACTCTTGAGTTCTTCTAATTCCCAAATATTCCTTCTCTTTTACTTTGCACATCTCATAGATTCAATTCTCCCATACCAATCAAGGCACTCTAATTTTGCTTGAAGTGAAAAAAAATCTGAAAATGTGGCTAATTCTTACATAACTTTAAAATACTTTCAAAATTAGTTTCAAAAATAATAGAAATAATGATGTTTTATATGTCTGGCTCAAACTTTGCATGAAATAATTACAGAAAGGAAAATTTGATTTTACTACTTAAGAATTTCACATATCTTGCAAAATGGATGTGAAAACATTACAAATATACTTATTCAGAATCTTCCCCTGGTTTCCTGATATTATTACATTTCTGTCTTCTTGTCCTATGCACAAGGGAATATTTAGTTTTGTGGAACCTGAAGCTCATACATTTTAAATGGCTACCATTTGGAAAAGGATTATGAAATGCCTTACGTTCAGTCTGACAGATTCACTTGCCAGAAAAAGTAGTTTCTCAGCCAAATACTCACTGAAGTCCCTTACGTCAAAGTACCTCCTTGGAGCCTACTGAGGACCACTGTTTTTCTGTTGGGCTATAGCCACATCCACGGAGTTACACTTGTACTACAATGGCTGTTTGGGTGACTACCACAGAGACCATGTAGCTCTAAAAGCCTAAAATATTTACTCTCTGTTCAAGTACAACAAGATTTGTCAACCCATTCTCTACATCATGGCTGTGGATTCCAGCCCCAGTTCCCATTTGAAGTTACCTAAAAGGCTTTATAAGAATCATTCTCCGTGCTATAGAACGGTTTAAAACACATCAGATTACATCAACTAGTTAAAGATTCACGTTGACCCTTATTTTAAAATTCTAATTTGCACATAGTATTTGTATGAATTTGCAAGATTCAGTATGATAATCCAATATATGTGTACAATGGATAGTGACCAAATCAAGCTAACAGCATATCTGTCTCCCCAGTGATTTATAGTTTTTATGTGTTGGGAACTCTCAGATTACTCTTTTCTATTTATTTTTAAATACATCATAAACTGTATTCTTTAGTGACTGTATTGTGATCTGTGGATGCTAAAATGTTAATCTCAGAAGAGAGTAGAATAGTGGTCACTAGAGACTGAGGCAGCAATGAAGAGATAGAAGGAGGTTACATAACAGGGAACACACATACTTAGGAGGGACTTGTGTTGCTCTTTTGATCTCATCCTCCAAAAAGTCCAAAATCAAATTTAATCCTTGGTGTAATAATATACCCTCGATTACTAGCACAGTTATTGCTCTCTAACCTCATTAAAGCTTTGTTTTTCTCTACCTTGGTTTAGTGGTGGTGATGATTTGAGATTTTGTAAGCAACCACATTTGTTATTTGGAGGGAAGAACTGAGTTAGTAAGTTAATGGGATAACATGTGATCAACTTTCTAGTCAGTCATATAGCTTTGAGAATTATATCAAATAGAAAAAAATATTTATTTAAAAATCTTTGAATCTTTGTACTTGAGTCTCAAAGGTTAAAGAAATAACTGATTCTTGGGACACAGGAGCTTTTATGTACATGGGAAACATACCAGTTTAATTCATCTCTTTTTTTCATGCAAAGCTCAGATACAATTATACATAAAAATGTAAAATGTTGTCTTCATTGGAGCTGCATCTCTGCAGGATTCCTTTGCTATTTTTGGACTTTCCTCATGTTTTTTACTTCCTTTAAAGGAAGTATGTTATTGGGCCAGTAATTTATGGGAGAGAAAATAAGACGGAGCTCTCATCTGAGGAGAAGAGACTTTACTTCTCAGAATTAGGATGGCATGCTGACTGGCTGATGAGGAAATGAGTTAGTATGACCCCCCTGGGAATGACTGTGAGTTGACAGAACCTGTCTATCAACAGATTATAAAGCTTTCTAGATTACTGTAGAAATTTCAAGATGATGATAAATTTAACAAAGCAATAACCTAGTGTTGATCTTGGTGAAAAATGGGCAGGGCATTGAATCAAGTACGTTGAGATAAGTAGAAGTGAGGAAGGCAGCACATAGGCGAAAAAAAATGGAAAAGCAGGTTCAAGACAGATGGAAGTGGTCTGGGAGGACTAAAGAGGTGGTCTTGGCAGGAGGTAGGATAGTAGCTACTTTTGAGGAACTTTAGAAGCATTTGAGAAGCTTATTTTCTGTGGCTCAGTCAAATGACAGATTTTGAACTGGGCATTATAGCACATGCTTGTCATCCCAGCTCTCAGGAGGCTAAGGCAGAGGATCATCATGAGTTCAAGGATAGTCTGGGCTAGATAGTGAGTTCAAGGCCATCCTGAACTACACACAGAGATCTTGTCTCCAAAAACCAATCTCAACAATCTAGGAAGCTGAGTTACATCCATAATACAGTTCCATCTACATACAGTTATTAGAATAACTTCAATGCTTTGACTGAGATACATAAAAAGCACGATTGATCCTCTTAAAGAAAAAAAATCACAGGAAGCAGAATTCAGTCAGGCTGCACTGAAGGAACTCAGTTGCAAAATTAATTGAAATTCCAAGTCTACTTGTAGGTAAATAAAATAGATAAATTACTTTTGGGTAAAATCTGAAACCAATAAAGACCACCACCCTTATAAATATAGCTTGTCAACCTCTTGTTTTCATAGCAACTATGAAAGTCTAAAGACATCTAGTATGGCCTCATTCTAGGAGATCTTGCATCCTGACAACCTTGCCTGTCCTCAGAGATAGTGACACTTTAGTTGTTAATCCCAGTTTGTTCAATTACTGTGATTTTCCTGCTGATATACATAATTATCTTTAAATATTATTTTGTTTTCTTTATTCATGTTAATAGAACCCTAAAATTTGTCTGGGCACTTGAGTGTTCAGGACAAAGATTACATCTCTATCTCTGTAACTCTTCTCCAGAGCACTAATCACTATCAGGCATTGCAGTATATATTTGTGTATTTTCTGTTTACTTATTAAAATGTGCTCTGTGCCAAGGCTAACTTTTCCTTTGTTTGCTGCTGTGCCCCTAATACGTGTAAAGATGCTTGATATATAGTAGGTGGCCATATAGAAATTCAGTCTGTTCAACTTGAATAAATAATAAATCAAAGATATTTTAGTCAGTATCTGTTCAAAACTACTATATATATATATGTATATATATAAACACACATATATAATACATACATAATAACATATAATAATATATAATAACATATAATAACAGACTATATTTTTTCTTAGAGATTAAAAAGAAAACTAAGCTGTTAAGTATTACTCTATTTTGGCACCAATTTTTAAATGAATATAAACAATTTTAAAATCAAAGTAACAGTACTGATCTTTTCCAAACACAAAGCATGCCTGGGGAAAGCAAAAAAAATGTAGTCTACTACATCTACATATATTTAAACACTGGAAAAATTATACTGTTTTAGTATTCACATTATCTCATTCTAGTAACTCTCATTTACATATCTATCAGAAAAATTAATGAACTGCATATCCCTCAAATTCTAAGACTTTATTGATATCTCAAAACCAAATATCTAAGGCAATACAAAGTTCATATAATACAGTTCATATGATTTTTAAAAAGGGAAGACTCTTGCATGAAGGTTAGTCAATTTGTATGTATTATCTCACTACCCTTAGAGATCTAGATATGATGTATTGGTAGCCAGGCATTGTGGGCTGTGGTTGACTGACAAATCTTTAAACCTTTCAAGACAAATACTTAAGACCTACCAGAAATCTGAGTCCTCCTTCACTGGATATTTGGAATGTTGTTCATCATCTAACAGTTGATATAGTTTATGACATACTTGTGAACTGTCACTGTAAGGTGACAGGATATGTCAAAATGTACATTAATAAATGTGGTTGTAGGGACTGGAGATTTAGCTCAGTGATTCTGGTGACTGTCTTGCAAGCACAAGGGCCCAGGTTCAATCCCCGGTAACCACATACAACAATGCCAGGCATGGAAACTCATGCCCACCAGCAATCAGTACCACATACCACAGTGCTAGGCACAGTGGTTCTTGTAATCCTATCACTCAGGAGGCAGAGGCAGGAGGATTGCTGAGTTCAAGGCAGAGCTCAGGGCCAGCCTGAACTACAAAAAGCGAGACTCTGTGTTAAAAAAAATTGTGGTCAGCACACTTGCTATAAATGACCTCCAAGATTCTCAGCCCCTGTATTCAGAACTCATAAGTGAAATGTCACCTCACTTCTGGGGTTGTGTCTTGGTATATGGCACAGATGATGTTTTTAAAAGTAGATTATCCATCACCCTATTACACTTTAAGTATTTTCTATTTCACAATATATAACATACAATTCTAGAACTCATTTACATCTTTATTTATAATGAGATTATAACAAAAAAGAAAGGAAAAAAATTGTATGTATATAGGGGGGTGGTAGGGTGGGTAGGGCTATGGGAAAAAATGAGAATTAATGTGTGTCTTATACTGGTACAAATACCCATTGTGGAGTGCAATTATGTGTATATGTAATGTACCAATAAAGATTTGAATTTAAAAAAAAAGTAGATTCTCTAGTGCTGAAAAAAAAGTAGGATACCAGCATGAGCCTAATCAAAACACGTGTGTTCTTCATGCAGAGAATTTTGTTCAGCTGGGATACAAAATGTGAGCAGGTGCAAATGTCAGAGAAATTCAGGACATGTGGTGGCTACTGGGTGTCATTCCTAAGTTAGAGTAGACTGTGGGAGAAGAATCGGGGATATCCTCTACAAGATAAAGGAGACTGTCAGCTGCCAAAAGAGAAACTGCAAATTCAGTTTTACAATGGCAAGGAAAATAAAACTTCCAAAAACCTAAATAAACTTTAGATTGAAATAAATTCTTGTCCCAGAGCTTCCAGACCAACCAAGTCAGCCAGTACTTTGATTTCAGTCTTGTGAGACCGAGAGACAAGGGCTTCACCGAGTTCACTCAAGAGTTCTGACCTTCGAACTGGTCAGGCAATAAGAGTATTATTACATGATCAATTTCTAGCAATTCACTACGTAACCCCAGAAAACTAATATGATGGGTCAATAGCCAGTGTGGAGTAAGAATAAGGTGCCCAGTGAGTTTTGTATACAGCAGTGTGGACATATCTGCAGCAAATGATGGGCATTTCACCAGAGCAAAACTTAAGGGTTTCCCTAGCATAGACAGAAAGTCCTTGGATTTAATGATAGCCATATTTATGATATGAGTTTATTATTTGCTCATAATATTATGCTCTATAATTATTAAACAGGATTGGGCTATAAATTTTGTTTGGAGGGTATATAGATTAAGGCAATATCCTTACATAAAAGTTTGGGTAATATGTAAGAAAGGAATCTATAATCAATGTGCACAATTTCAACTTTGTTTTATAATCGTAAGTAAGAAGCAGATACATTTTTACTGAAATTATAGAATTTAGAAGACCTGTTTAGGAGACCACTTTGGAAAATGAGTAGAAAAATGTATCCCAGGATGTCCTTTATTATCCATTTTTCCTTCACTGAACAGCCCCTGTAGTAAGCACAGGAGATAAAGATCAACCTGCTAGTCACTCTATAGCCTTGTCAAAGTACAAAATCTTCCTGGCCTCAATTGCTGTATCACTCCAAAAGAAGCAGTTTCATCTTGAACTTTTCAAGAAATCAACCCATGGCTACCTTTAAAATGCTGACACAATAACTCACGTGCGCTTAGTTTTTCAGTCTTTTATATCATCTCACCCTATGCATAAGCTCATATGATTTAAAGCTTTAGCTCTTATGGAAAAACAAAATTGAAAATATGAAGTTCTGAGATTGGTCCTTATCCCCCAAAATAAGAACATTTTCATTTCTGCCATTCAGTCATATATTAATATATTATTCTGTCTCTCTCTCTCCCTCCCCCTTAACCACAAATTTTCCTTAGGCTTAACTTCTTTCCCTCTTTTAGTTCTGTCATTATTCTTCCACTCTTCCTCTTCAGTGCTGGTATTGGTACAAAATTATCTGGAGGAGTGTCTCTGTAGGGCAGTAACCGAATTTGACTTGAAATAGGACTAAGAGAGTATTGTTAAGAGCACAACAGGAAGTGAGGAGACTGTCTTAGATTTCTTGATGTGTTATACTTATTACCCTGTCATCTTAGGTTCTCTGGCTGTGCACCATCCATTGTACCTGTTAATGCAGTCAATCAAGTCTGAGGAACCCGTACTCTATGTGAACGTTCCCTAGTCCGAGGCAGCCATACAAAAGGTAAGATGTACTATATTTCTATAGTTTTGTGTCCAAAATCCTGTTTGCTGTGGATCACAAATTCAGTGCCTCTGAAGGCAAGACAGGGAATCTGGAAAATGGTGTTAACTATGATAAACTGTGTTTGTGCATGCCCTATCTTAAGGGAAAGCCATTTCTCAGCCTTTTCTTAATGTTGTCATGCAAAAAGGAAAAGCAGAGCTTCATAATTATCTAATTTTTGAAAGCGAAGCAGGCATATGGATAATTCTATATGAAATTTCCTCATTTATTGGTGTTTCTGTTTCACAGAAATTGAGTTGTTTTAATTTCAGACAAATAAAACACTCCCTACAGGCTAGATTCACTGAGTGGATTAATTGGTGACCTTTGAAACCAAGTGTCTTTATTAGTTCTTTCTCTTAAAATGTATGCATATTGAATATATAAGCAATTATTTTCAAGTGAGAGACAAACACATAACAGGAGATAAAGTGTATGCCAATGTATCACCTTTTACATAAAATCAATCTAGGTGCATGAACTGGGCATGGAAATATATGGAAAGGTGGTAAATACTGGTGACCACAACATTTATTTTCCAATTTTCTTGTTAACTTGTGTGATGACTCTAGCAAAAGTAATCTAGCATGCTGTCACAGACCTCTGACAGAAGATTTAGTTGGAAAATCTGACTAAAACCCAAAAGAGTGTAACAGAATCCAGAGAAAGAAGTTACTAAGGAGGCAGTTGTACCTGTCCTTTAAGCCTGTTTCTGGAAATAAAGCCTGAGAGACATTAGGAAAAATACCCAACACCCATGCATTAAAAGAGGAAAGGTTGATTTTGGCTCACAGTTTGTTGAGGTTATAGTCTATAGTTGGCTGTCTCCAAGGCAACAGAATGACAGAAGGGCATGGCAGAGGGAAAACAGTTAAGGGACATGGCTGGCAAAGTGAACAAAGCAGCAAGCAGCAGCAGCAAGTCTCCCTCTCTCCCTTTTATCTTATCCAGGCTACAAACCTTTTGGGTCACTCCAGCCACATCCTGGGTATGCCTTCCCAAAATACACATTCAAATTGATGCTAAATTAATTTAGTTATCACATGCCTTAATCCCAGTACCACATCCTAATCCAACATCACACAACCAAGACCAAGTCACTTCCCCAAAACCCCACCTATGAGTGCATGAGGCTTTGGTTGGACATTTATATATGAGCCATAGTAGGAAAGGATATGGAAGAATCTTCCTATTTCCAGTGGGTTTGTGTTTGCTGTGAATCACTGGTAGAATCAGATGAATTTCTGTTTCTTTAAATGGGCTATATTTCATGTTCTGTACATGAAATATGTACAAAATACCATGTTCTGCAAAATTCACATAATTTTAAGATCACTCAATTAATAATTGGTCAGATGGACCAGAAAAGCTCATCAACTTCAGGGATTCCCTGTTAGAATGTTCTGCTCACTAGAATCACTATACAGCAGTGAATGGCACCAACTTTCTACCACATCCAGCTTTTTTCTGAGACAATCTCAGAAAGAAATGAAAAGTGACTGACTGCCTATTTGAATGTGTTATCCAAAACATTATACCTCTTTCTGATCATGGAATTCATCACTGATATTAATGAAATAATGATGATTAAGGTAATAAAACCTAGATCTTTTTTATAAAGTTCAGGGACCATAGAAGAGCCTCTTGGTGTCCTGACATTTCCCATCAGTACTCATCTGTGTATGCAAAAGACTGCTTACTGCAAACACCTGCTCCTGCCTCTCTATCTGAGGAGTTTCTGTTCTGTTTTTGTGGACAAGGAGAGAAACTTGCTTTGTATTCAGGGCAGTGTCCCGAGAAGTAGCCTTTAACCAATGGCTGTCAATTATTTGAATAAAAATGACCTAATTGTATTTGCTTCTCAACTCTCTCTAAGATTTGAATTTACATCTGCGGTCATTGGCCAGGTAGTGCTCATTTTGCTGGTCCAGGGACTAAACTATGAGAACCATGGGATTAAACACATTGAGCCACATCAAGGATCAAACAGTTTAATAATTTGTTAGTACTCTTTTGGTAGAATAACTTTTAAAATCTATTTTTAGTTGAACCGCCTACCCACAAAATTCAGTGACTTGAAATAACTTTAATAAAATTCTTTTCATTTATATTTTATCTTAGTCATTCTCTGACTGTGACTTTCATTTTTTGATGTTAACTATTTTTGTAGGCCTAAACTACCATTAACATTCATTAGTGTTGTAAGTTTTGAATATATCAGAGAAATTCAATTGCATTATTCATAAATCTGAAGTGGATTGAATGAGATTTTTCCACAAGTAATTTTTGTACTTATATGCTTTTTTGTAAACATAAACATGAATTATTTCATCAATACACCTTTTCCTGTCTATACTATGTCAATTTTTAAAAAAGCATGTATGAAAATGTTGTAATTTTTTTCTTCATGATCATATACAGTATCTCTTTAAAGGAAGTAACACACACACCATACTTCTCTTAATTTCACCTGCTGTCACCTCTTACCTAAGTGAGTCATATCACGTATTACATGCCACTTCTTTTGACAATTACCTGAGAGTTAAAACAATTTTAATGCAGTCTGTAGCATTTTTCCCTCATAGTTCTTTGATGCATTATGAGCAGGAAATTACACTGATTGATGCGAAGAATTTGTAGGTGGATGTTAAAACCATATGGTAATTATCTTTGTCCTTTATCCCTTATCACGGAGAATTCCCCACAGGTGGCTAATGTCATTCTGTATCTATTTATAGTGTGGCCTTACTCTCACTCTCCTAAATTATTCAACAATAGCTCACCAACTCATGTCCAGTCTTTTCTTTCACCTCTGTGCTACACTTTATTGTTGTGATTTGCCATACTTCTTTCCTCAAATAAAACTAGTATAAGTCTTTGTGCCTGACAACCTTCTGAATCCTGAATATAACAGGAAAGGAACAAGATGGTGACAGTTCTGCCTAGTATCTGCAACTTACAACCAACTCTGACACTACCGTCCTCTCAATTCCTTAGCTATAGCCCATCACAGGGAATTTCCCATCAGGCCTCCGATGTTGCATATGCCTTTGCCCCTTGTTCTTTCTCTCTGTCTGCTGGCCTCCCTCCTGGCCACTTTAATCTTTCTTACTCAGTTTCACAGTGTAATTTAGGTCTCTTTTCTGGCTCATATTAATTTCAACTTTGAGCAAGGATTCTCACGTTTCTCCATCAAAAAGGCCAAATAACTAAGATCTATCATCAAAGTACAGTACTTTACTAAACAAAAGAGCTATATACTTCTGAGGAGATCTGGATCATTCATGTAGAAAGCAACACATGACTATAGTCAATATTAAATACCATTTTTCTTCTTCTACAGTTGAAGGAAAGACTGTAGACTTCTTTGCTTCTCAGAGTGTTTTTTGTTTTCTACAAGTTTGGGAAAGAAAGATAAGGTTAATTATAAAGCAGGTTGCTTCTTTAGGTTGAAGAAAGAAAATGTTCAGTAAAGTCTGCCAAAGTTAGGAAGGTTAGCTTTATCAGAGGAGATCACAATAGTTTTGGAGACCACTGCAATGGAGTATTGCACTGGGAGAGAAACTGGGCTGTATTCCAACTCCAAGAATAACAAGCAGAAATTTTAAACCAAGAAGCAGGATAAGGTTTATTAGATGGAAAATTACTAAGAGGAAATATCAGAGGTAAGGGTTTTGTGGGTTATTTTTTGTTATATCAAATCAACATAATTTTTTTGTTGAAGATGGGTCAGAATGATTAGATATGAAGCTTTATAAAGCTTTTGTATGTGGCAGATTTCTGAGGAATATTATCCTAAGCTGAGGTTGGTCAGATGACAAAGGGAGAGGGTTTTCCAAAAACTAACTTAGAATGATCCTTGCCAAAACTGGATTCTGCAAGATTTGGCTTAGTTGAGGACTCAAAACAATTGGATTAATGCTTTGTCAAGGATAGAGTCTTTCATCAGTCATACTTGTTTAAAGAAAGCAGATATTTTAAGTCAAATTTTTATTTAATCAATTTTTATTCCCCAAAGATCAGAAGTCAATTGTTGAGATTGGTTAGCAGAGGTTAGTGCTGATGGTACAAGCAGTCAGGCATTTCCTTAGGGGAGTTTCTATGAAAACCAACTTAATAGTTGAAAACTCAGTTTCTGAATCTAGAGGACAGTTAGTCTAAAAGATTTCTGGATTTGAATTCAAAGAATCTTTAGATGTTAGAGAGAGGAGAGCAGTGCTTATCTGACAGATTTCCTAGTCCACAGTTTGTCCTCGGTGATGGCATCAGGTGTTCTGGTGGTCTTTCTGAGGTTTGCATAGTAGCAGGTATGACAGTTGTCTAGACAAGATCAGTTATGGTGATTTCCTTAAAGTTCATATCAAGTCATCCAACTTTAGCTTCCAGGTTTAGGGGAAAAGATGGTTTTAGTTCTTAATTATGTTTAGTCAAGAAGGTTGTGGAAAAATGGGACATGGCAGTTTAGGAAAATACAGGAAGATATTGGAAGAAGTCAAAATAACAAAGAACCCACAAGATTGTGCTATATACTACTCTGATAAATCAAAATTTTCTTTCTAGTCCCTTCCATTTTGATTCGTGTTTACAAATGGTATCTGATCTCATTAGATTTTGGTCCAATTATCTATGTAAGTTAAGCAAGAATGGTAGTTGACCACATACTACTTTCAAAGTTTG
The DNA here is from genome assembly GCA_004026965.1 of Petromus typicus. Taxonomy (NCBI): domain Eukaryota; kingdom Metazoa; phylum Chordata; class Mammalia; order Rodentia; family Petromuridae; genus Petromus; species Petromus typicus. The sequence continues at coordinate 3,538 of PVIR01037233.1, read as the reverse complement.
TTTCACTGAAACTTTATAAGAAATAACTTCTAAAAGTCTCTTGAGACTAGGAAGCTAAACCAAGGACTCAACATCAGACTTTGCCTTCAACACCTATACATTTGGGCTAAGCCCTCTCTTCTTGAGGTTCGTCATATATTTTTGGGTTTCTGGCCTCTAGGGAATCACTCTCCTTACTGATGTGTATGGTCAGAAAATCTGTCAAGTACTAGACAAGTATGACAAGAAGCCATTGTAAACATTGACTCCATAAAGTCAACCTTAGTTCCTTTAATCTATCTTAATGAATCTAATTTCCTGTACATCATCTTCAAATATGACATTAAATTAAAGCCTTGATAATATAATCCATATTCTCAATTGTAGGCTGTTATGGAGATTATGTTCTTATTGAATTTATGCACATAGTTATATTGTTATGAAAATAAAGATTTTTCAGATTCTGCATATTTCAGAGAGGGAGAAAAATAGATGTTTCATTTTTTAAACAAAGATATACTTTATCAAATTCTTTGAGTTATAGAGAGCTTAGCAAAAAAGGGAAATAAATTTTTTTATCTGGAAAGCAAAATACTAAAAAACCTAAACTAGGTGTGGTGGTATATGGCTGTAATCCCAGGGCTCAGAAAACTGAGATAGAAAGACAGCTATGAGTTTGACGCCATCCTTGGCTACACAATGAGACTGTATCTCAGACAGACAGACAGACAGATAGTCAGGCAGACCATCAGACAAAAAGACAGACAGAAAAAAAAATAAACAAACAAGCAACAAAAGAGCCAGCAGTTTCAAACAAGGCCACAAGAATTACAATTCCCCTCATCAGTTCACTTACTCTCATGTTACTAACACTTATTCTGCTAGTCTTGGTGTCACAGGACAGAGTCTATGGAAGTCTCACAAAGAGGAGATGAGAATTCACCTCCCTCTACCTATGGTACAGATTGTAGATTCACTGATTGCCATTACAGAATTTTCAGGACATGTCAGGAGAAGCATAATGAGGTTTTATTAGTCAGAAAGATATACACACTTAGAATGGAGTCAGGGCCTCAGGAGGGTGGTGCATTATGGGCTGGGCTGGGATTTCATATGGTTTTGACTGTATTCTCAAGGAGGATGTCCTCAAGTTCTAGAATGTATGTTAGATATAAAATGACAACTATTCAAAGGGAAAGTGGGAGTAGGGGTAAGTAATGAAGGAAAAGAAAAAATGTGATGATAGTAAGAAAAAGGAAACAGCTTATGTTTATGGGAGTGGGGTTTTCAGGATAGATAAGGGAATGGGAAAAAATGAAAATCAAGTCATGTCATATACTAGTATGAATTATCAATGTTGAGTATGATATATATATATATATATATATATATATATATATATATGTATGATGTACCTACTTCACAATAAAAAAACAGATCCAATTATTACCACCATTTCTCTATAAAATGAAGTAGCAAATCATTTGAGATTTTGTAGGGATCCTTTGGGAAATTTCAAAGCCTACAAGAACAAGACTTCATTTAGGATTTGTTTTTAAGCAAAGGTCAAAAATGTCAAAAGGTTTGAACACTTGATTAAGTCAGATCACAGATAATTATAGGACAATACTTAGATTTTCTAAAGCAATCAGAAGCACCATACAGGTTACCATAAGTCACAGGGAATTATTCTTAAACTATATTCTACTACATCAGAGAGGGCACAACCACACACGGTGGTGAAGTTCTGAATTGTTTGTGATCCTGGGTTAAACTGTAATGAAATTTTTCTCCTTACATCATATAGTCCCACTATATGCAAGGTTTTCACACATATGCCCATTTTAGAAGAGATGTCTCAGGCCTAGTATTTAGCTCAGTTGTTCTGGTGCTTGCCTTGCAAGCACAAGGGCCTGGTTCCCATACACAGTGCTGGGAGTGGTGGCTCACGCCTGTAATCCCAGCATTCGGGAGGCAGAAGCAGGAGGATTGCTGTGAGTTCAAGGTCAGCCTGGGCTATATAGAGAGCTCCTGGCCAGCCTCAACTATAAAATAAGACCCTGGAGAGAGAGAGAGAGAGGTGTCTGTTGAAAAAGATTTTTCTGCAAAAAGATTGTGGCTTATTTTGTTTGAAATTTGACATTTGAACATAACTGACAAATGTGTTTATACTGTTAAGGTACCTATACAATTAATAATATACTTGTGGAATCATTACTTGAAGAAAGCAGAAATTACTTAAACCACAGAACTGCCCTAGGCCCTCAGGCACTTGGTTCCTTTTCACTCATGGGTGCGATTCCCTTGTACTTACCAGACACCCATAGCAAATAGGTGGAAAAGCAAGGAAGAGCTAATCATTACAGGAAGAGAGCCACCAATGAAAGTGAATTAGCATCCCCAAGTACAACTCTCCGCTGGAGGGGCAGGGTAGTTAGATAGGTAAGCCAGCTGTCCCAATCTTTTATGATATAATTAAAAAAATTTTTTTAATCTTTATTGGTACATTACATATATGCATCATGATTGCACTCCATAATGGGGATTTGTACCAGTATAAGACACAACTTAATTCTCATATTTCCCGTAGCCCAACCCACCCTACCGCCCCCCATATACATACAATTTGTTTCCTTACTTTTCGTTACAATCTCATCATTTTTCCCCCTTCACCCTATTTTACATTGAGCATTTTCTTGCGGTTCTTCATAGCATCCCCAAAGAAACAGCGAGTAAGTTCCTCGCTGCAGTAAGGTGATTTGATTTTCTTTCCTCTTTTGTTTGCTTCTTTTTCTACCTCCCTCATTTTTAATCTTAGGATTAATTTACAGATACTGATCTTCCACCAGATCTTTGTTTTAGCCTACCGTTGGATAACTCTGAAAGTAAATTTATTTACAATGCTGCTAGCACTTTATATACTAAGAATTAAATTGGTGGTTGTCTGAATTAAAAGCAAAGCTGTTGAATTCTACAAGCACTCTTGACTAAATATAAGCTATTTTTGCATAAATCATATTCTTGAGGTTTACAAGCTCAAGTTAAATGGAGACACAGGTAGTTCTGTTTTTAAAAGAAATGTAAAATGATCTAACTGTGAATTACATGACTTTTGAAGTTCCCTTTGTAGACAATACTGAGCCTTGTGGAAGGCTGTTAATTTAAAGAAAAAAAATATGACATAAAGCCATATTTTCTCTAGTTAACTGTTTCCCAACCATATCAAAACTTCTTTACCAAATATCCGATAGAACTTTTATGACATCTAAGCTAGATTGTATAATTCTCTTACTTTGTATTCCTGGAGAGAATTCTTTCATGTCTGAATTATTTCCTCCACTGTGAGAGGGGAGGAGCTCATGTGTGTTTATGAACACTCCCAGAAAACCACAACCTTCTCCTCCTGCTATTTTTCTCCAGTGCTGACTGGGAACGTAGAGAGGAGTTTATCTGTACAGCACTGTACTGACAGCATTCGCAAAGTTTAAAGGAAATGCATGGCCTCCATTGTTGGCCCGCTGGAGACTCAATGAATTTAGACTATTTTCTGTTTCCTTTG
>PVIR01037232.1:0-15276 GCA_004026965.1 Petromus typicus | reverse complement strand
TGTGTTACTTGGAGGTGAGGATCTTTGTGTCTGAGATTTGGAGTGTTTCCTCATCTCTGACCTGCCCTGTTTTCTGGCACTGTTTGTTCCAAGTTACTTTCCTTTTAATAGTTAGGAATCTTAAAATAGCAGTGTTTCCTGGGTTGCTCTTTGCAGTCTGTATTGGGACCAATACAAGCTGACTGGATGTGCTTCTGCAATTACTGTGGAGAAAATCAGACTCTGACTTGCTAACCTCAGTCCCTGGGCGCTCTCCCGGTGCAGGCCTGGAGGCCAGTAAGCTCTAGCCCCGGCGCAGATTCAGTGACGCAGACTCGGTGCTGCAGTCACCGCTTCCTGAGCTGCCCGCTGCTAAACTCAGTCCCTGGGCACTCCTCTGGTGTGAGCCTGGAGACAAGTAAGCTCCAAACCTGGCGCAGATTGCATGACGCAGACTCGGTGCCGCAGTCACCGCTTCCGAGCCGCCCGCTGCTAAACTCAGTCCCTGGGTGTTCTTCCGGCATTGGCCTGGAGGCCAGTAAGCTCCAAACCCGGTGCAGATTCAGTGGCACAGTCGCCGTTTCCCGAGCCGCCCGCTGCTAACCTCAGTCCCTGGGCGCTCCTCCGTCGTGGGCCTGGAGACAAGCAAACTCCAAACCCGGCACAGATTCAGTGACGCAGACTCGGTGCTGCAGTCACCGCTTCCCGAGCCGCCCGCTGCTAACCTCAGTCCCTGGGCGCTCCTCCGGCGTGGGCCTGGAGACAAGCAAACTCCAAACCCGGCGCAGATTCCTGAATATTTTCTTTTGAAAACACAACAAATTAGAATTTAAAATTTTCTTTACATTAATATTATTGGTGCAACTTAAATATACATAACAATACGGTCATCAGAGGGAGTATATGCGTGATATATCTTGATTCCTATTTTTTCCTTCCCTTCACTTTAACCCTCTCCCCTATTTATAAAAGCTTTGTTATCTTTTTTCTTTTCCATTCTTTCTTTTCTCCCTTTCCCTTCCCAGTTTTCTTTTATGTTTGAATAATTTCTTCCTATTTAACATTTTTTATTATACATTTTGGTCCTTGTTTACCTTTTCAGTTTCTTATGCCAGAGAGACAATGTGATATTTATACATATGTCTCTGATTTATTTCACTTCAGAGTATAGTCTCAAGGTGCGTCTATTTAACAATTAAATATTGCGAGTTTATCATACAGTGGGGTACTACTCAAATTATCAGTTCTTCTAGAAATTATCTGAATTTTTAACCACATTTTAGCTGTCACCAAAAGAAATCTGTAGTAGTTTACAGGTCTGAAAATAACTTCTTCATATTTCTAAAGCAATTAAAGAGTAAACATGAACATTTCTATTTTACATGAAAGATGGCATACAAAAAAGTATTTCACTCCATCTATACTATTTCCACACTCTATTCTGGTTACCACCTGGAGATACAGAAAAATCAGTCCGACATGGACCTTGCCTTGACAGACCTCAAAGGAAAGGAGGCCAAAGATACTTAAAAAGAACTTCTGGGACTATGAGTTATTTGTACAGTAGATGTTCATAAATGGTGTATTTATGATTGGGAGTCAGAAATACTTCCCCTAAAAGGTTTTATAATGATTTCAATATGATTTCCTTGTGAATATGCCTGGGTTTCATATAAGTATGTGACTTTCTAAAGATATTGTCATGGCAACGGTGAAAGTGAAATGATGTCATTTGCAATGGAGTCTCATGAATGAGGAAGGAAAAAATTCCATAGAACCAGTTGTGCACACTCTTCATCAAGTGTGCAAATAGATATTTTGAGTGTTTTCTGTACGTGTATTCTGTTATTAAGGGTAGGCTACAGGGAGAAGAAATTACCAAACAGTGAATAGTTTGTAAAGTGGTTAGTGTTCATTGAATTGAGCTACAAGAGAAAAAAAAGCTAATAGTTGTAGAACATGGATTATGTGCCATGTGTAGCTTTCATTTGGCCCATGGAACTTGGGGCCAAGTTGATTTTTACTGAAACTATATGGAGTACTAGAAACTCTGCTCCCATCTTACATAAGAGAACTCAAGTGACTTAGGAAGGATAAAGAGAGGACAGAAACTCATTGACAGCCGGTTCTCAAGGCTCCATCTCTTTCATAATATTTTGTACCCTTGATATTGGATTATATATAAATATTTTACTTCTCTTAGAAGCACTTTTATGCTTTAAAAGGATAAAAATTTTAGGGATAATTTTATTTTCTTTCAAATTATCAAAAAGGAAACTATAAGACCTTAATTCTGTCTTTAGTTACTTTAGTACTATACTTGAATTATAGATTTGTTTTCCCTCTTATCAAATCCATCATGGGACATCTTTCACCACCCACTGCAGTATAGTTTCTGTTGGTCAAGCCTACCTACTCCCACTGACAAAGTTAACTCTAAACTATTTGTTTATTGATTTTCCCCTCACACTTTTACATGATCTCAGTAGAACTCTTATCTTAGTGTAGTCTGCTATCAACTAGATTTGAAATTCTTAAAAGATAACAGGTATATAATAATTACTTGTGAAATATAAATGTTCAGTTAAATACTAACTCATAGAGGTAGGTTTTAAACTTCCAAGGATCATGTAAGATGCAACCAATAGACTTCAAGGAGTTTAATCTGTTGGTGTTAATACAAGTAGGATTCGAGTATTATACTTTGATATTCATGTTTTCAGCTATGTGATCTTGGGTAAGTTGCTCAATCTTTATGTGTTTTAGTTTTCTTTCAAAATTACTTGTAGCAAATGCTCAGTAAATGACCTTTACTATGAACAATGAAATACGCTATAAATTTTGGTTTGTTAGACATACAATGGACAATGTCATATTTATAATTTATATCAATAGTATAAAAATGGTATCTATATACTCCCCACATTACTAGAACTTCTTCTAATATTGTTTCCCTCTGCATAAAAGTGTCCACTCAACTGAATTTTGTATTTATCAGTTACTGGCTTTTCCTTAAGGTCTTATCACACATGGAGATGAATAGCAAAATAATATATTATTTACTTATACACATTGGGAAAATTCTGAAGGTACAAATTATAATGTATACATTGTACAACTTGCTTTTCCCTCCCAATATTGTATTTGGGTAACTTAGGTGGGTTGACCTAGAAAAATGTAGTTCATTCCCTGTAACTCCTGGGTAGTCTTTTGTTCTATACATATTACATTACATTATATTATATTATATTATATTATATTAATAATTTATTTATTTTATTCATTTTTTTTGGATGAAGGAAATTTGGAATGTTTAAAATGATTTTCTTCTTCTGTATCCTTTTATTTTTTCACAGCCACAGTCATGCTTCTGTATGTCTCCTGGCCCACCATTGTAGAAAGTCTGTGGTGAGATGTGAATGACTAGGTTTTGAGGCACTGTGTATTTCTGTACTTTTCCTGGATGTTTCCATATTGCTCTCCCTCAGCACTGTACATGCATTTCTGCTGAACCATAATCTACCCAACTCTTGGCATTGCCCATCTTTTAAATGTATGCCAAATGTGTGGGTATAGAATTGTATCTCATTGTGATTTTCATTTGCATTCTCCAGACTTTAATGATCTCTTACATTCACACTGTGTTCAAATATTTTGTTTATTTTTAGTAGTCTAGCTTTTAGGGTTTATCTAAATGTACTTATGGATTTGTCCATTCCTTTCATTTCTGTCAGTTTTGTCTTAATTCTCATTTTTCCCATAGCCCTACCCACCCTACCACCCCTCCATATACATAAAATTTGTTTCCTTTCTGTTTTGTTACAATCTCATGTTTCCCCCTTCACCCTATTTTACTTTGAGCACTTTCTATTTCACAATATATAACATATAATTCTAGGACTCATTTACATCTTTATTTTCTCATACCAGAGAAAAGATGTGGTATGTATCTATGCATGCTCTATTTATTTCACTTATGAGGATATCCTGAAGGTATGTCCATTTAAGTATAAATGATTCAAACTTATCATTTTTTATGGCAGAGTAATACTCCATTCTGTAGAAAAACCACAGCTTTTTTATCCAGTCTCCAGTTGATGGACACTTGGGTTGTTTCCAAGATGTAGCAATCACAAATTGGGCTGCTATAAACATGGGTGCACATATGTCTCTGTGATAAGAGTCTTTTAATTCTTGTGTGTATATACCTAGCAGGGCGATGGCCAGGTCAAATGGGACCTCCAATCCTAGCTTTTTGAGGAATATCCAAACTGATCTCCACAGGGGTTGTATGAGTCTACAGTCCCACCAACAGTGGAGAAGGTTTCCTTCTTCTCCGCAGCCTCGCCAACATTTGCCATTGGCTGATTCTGAAATGGCAGCCATTCTATGGGGAGTGAGATGAAAGCTCAGCATTGTTTTCATCTGCATCTCTCGAATGACTAATGATGTTGAGCATTTCTTCATATGCTTCTTAGCTGCTCTTACTTCTTCCTCTGCAAAATATCTATTCATTTCAGATGCCCATTTTTTTTGAACGTTGTATGGTTTTATTTTTTTTATAGTTGTGGGACAATGGATATAGGACAAATATATTTCTTTTGTGTTCTTTTTTAAAAATAAATATGTTTTTAAAAAGTTTTATAATCTTTATTGGTACATTACATATATGCATCATGATTGCACTCTATAATGGGGATTTGTACCGGTATAAGACACAACTTAATTCTCATTTTTTCCCATAGCCCTTGAATTGCGTGTTTAAATTTGGGTGGGCTGTTTTTTTTTTTAGCTCTTTATATATTCTAGATAGTAGCCCTTTGTCTAAAGCACACCTGGTAAAGATTTTTTCCCAGTTGTTGGTTGCCTTTTTGCTCTCTTGGTGGTTTCCTTTGCTGTGCAGAAGCTTTTTAAAAGAATGAGGTCCCATTTGTTGATTTCCTCAGCCAATTCCTGTGCTATACAAGTTTTGTTCATAAAGTCTTTCCTTAAGCCAATATCTTCGAGAGTTTTACCTAACCTGTTTGGCAACAGGTTTAGAGTGTCTGTTTTAATATTTAGGTCTCTTATCCACTTTGATTTTAGCTTGGTACACGGTGAAAGAGTTAGATCTAGTTTTAGTCTTTGGCAAGTTAAAGCCTAGTTTTTCCAGCACCATTTGTTAAAGAGGTTATCTTTCCTCCTTTGAGGATTTTTGGCTCCTTTGTCAAAGATGAGGTGGCTCAGTGTATCTGGAATAGTTTCTGGATCTTCTAGTCTACTCCACTGATCCTCAGGTCTTTTACTTTGCCAGTACCATGCAGTTTTTATTATGGTGGCTTTATAGTATAGTTTCAGGTTTGGAGTTGTAACACCCCTCACCATGTCCATGTTGCTTAGAATTGCTTTTGCTATTCTAGGTCTTTTGTGTTTCCAGATGAAAGTTTGAATTTTTTTCTCTAGATCTGTGAAATATGCTGTTGGGATTTGAATCGGGATTGCGTTGAATGTGTAGAGTAGTTTTGGGAGTATAGCCATTTTGACAATATTGGTTCTTCCTACCCAGGAGCAAGGTATGTCTTTCCATTTTTCCCTGGAAGCAACAATTACCCTGATTCCAAAAGCAGAGAAAGACCCAACCAAAAAGCGAACTGCAGACCCATATCTCTAATGAACATTGATGCAAAAATCCTCAATAAGATACTGACAAACATCAAACATCATTATCAAAAAGATTATACACACTGACCAAGTTGGATTCAGGGATGCAAAGATGGTTCAACATAAGTAAATCATTAAATGTTATACACTATATTAATTGGCTTAAGGACAAAAATCATATGGTCATCTCAATTGATACAGAAAAAGCATTTGACAAAATACAACACCTATTTATGCTCAAAACCCTGCAGAAGATTGGAATAGATGGTCTCTATCTCTAACTAATAAAAGCTATCTATGAGAACCCATCAGCCAGTATCATACTGAATGGTCAAAAGTTGAAACCTTTCACACTAAGATCAGGAGAAAGACAAGGGTGTCCTATCTCACCACTTCTGTTCAATATAGTTCTGGAAATATTAGTCATAGTAATTAGGCAAGAGAAAGAAATAAAAGGAATAAAGATTGGAAAAGAAGAAGTTAAATTGTCATTATTTGCTGGTGACATGATACTCTATCTAGAGGATCCTAAAAACTCAATTAAAAAACTGGTGGACCTAATTGCCAATTTTAGCCACATAGCTGGTTACAAGGTCAGTGTTCAAAAATCAATAGCCTTCGTATACATAAACAGTAGACCCACTGAGATAGAAATTGGAGAGTTAGTCCCTTTCACAATAGCACCCCAAAAAATACAATACCTAGGAATCAATCTAACAAAGGAGGTGAAAGACCTCTATTCTGGAAACTATAGCACTTGTCTTATATATTTTGAATGTTATTAGATAAATAAACATCTAATGTTGTTGATGTCCTCTTCATAGATTGACCCCTTTAATATTATGAAATGACTTTCTTAATACATGGTGATATTATCTTAGTGCAGTTTACGTTTATAACTCTCCCACTTCCTTTTGTTGGTAGCATAGCAACACACGTGTGTGTGTGTGTGTGTGTGTGTGTGTGTGTATGTGTGTGTGTAGTTACATATGTCATGTTATAGTACATGTTATATAATATATTGTATATAGTTCTGTCCTTTTACTTTTAATTTTCTCATTTCTTTTTCAAGTGAATTTCTTGTGCTAATATACAGTTGACTCTTCAGTGTGACAGTCACCATCTTTCAGTTGGTTTCTTTAGACTTATTTCTGCCTCATGACATTACTGACATGGTTAGGTTTGTATCTAACATCTCATTCTTTGGCTTCTTTTGTGTTTTCTGTTCTCATCTCCTTTTTGACATTTTCAGATTATACATTATGAAACCACTATATAGTGTTTATTATCAATTATTCTGTGTTTAGTTTTTTTAAGGATATATATCATGTATGTGTGTTGTATATATATATATATATATATATATATGTAAAATCTGTCAGCATCAAGTGACATTATTTCACTTCATATGAAATCTAAGAATATTTTTACAACACACTTCTGTTTTTCCTCTTCTGGCCTTTATACTGGTGTTAACATAGAATTAATACCTATATATATATATATATATTTGATTTCTTATACTACATCCTTAGGACAAAATTATGCTTTAGTACTCATTGATTCCTCTATAGTAGGATTTCTACTTTTTTGAGGAAGGTCACCTAACTCTGTTAGATTAATGAAATATTCATAAGTATATTGTATTTCATCCAAGAATTCTAGTTGTTTTGTGTGTCTGAGTACACAGTCCATCTGGGAATGGTAATCTTGTCCATCATAAACAGCCGTGATGTTTCTAAAATGTGAGTAAGACTGCAAATACTTTTTTTTTTTTTTTAGACAGGGTCTTGCTTTGTGGTTCAGGCTGGCCCTGAGCTCAGCCTCAAACTCACATCACAGCAGTTCTCCTGCCTCTGCCTCCCGAGTGCTGGGATTACAGGCATGAGCCACCACGCTTGGCACTGTAGTATGTGGTACTGATTGCTGCTGGGCGTGAGTCTCCACATCCAGTATTGTATGTGATTACCAAGAATGGAACCCAGGCCCTTGCGCTTGCAAGACAGGTGCCGGAACCACCAAGCTAAATCCCCAGCCTGAGAAAATTCTTAATAAATCAGTGAGTTTTTAATATGATACATTCAGCAAGAATAATGCTAAATTATTAGTGAATATTGGTTATAATACGCTCTTATCAACATTTTAATTGTACTTATAATTTTCTATTCAAAGCTCAGTTCTTATAGAAGCAAAGTTATTTGGATATATTTTGTCTTGCTGATGTGCAGGGAGGATGAGCTGCTGCACATAAGTATATTTTTCTGCTAAGAGACACTTACTTTGTAAAATTGTCAAAGAGGTTTTAGTTGGGCAAGCTTTACTGCTTTACAAAATATATAAACTATCTGTTGCACTTCTTGGACTTTGCACATTGAATGCCATGGATAGCCACTGACATTTTATCCACATAGGCCATTGTTACTACCAGTATCCTGATCAAATGGAAGAACCTGGACACCCAAGAAATGGGTACAAGACTTGGCCCTGTCACTAAATGTGATCTTAGACAAGTTAGTGATCATTGATATGGTTAAACCAGGTCGTGCTGGCTTGATGACTTTGTGAACTGACTCAAACATAATCATTAATAAAAAATTAAATTGTATAAACTTACAAGTAAATAATTTGTATTAATAACTAAGTTAATAAATACTCAAAATCATTACATTTTTTAAAAATCATTACATTTTTGACTGTGTTTTACTCTGATATATGTCCCTGAGGGTATTTACCTTTCTCCTGTGTGGAGAAGTGTGGAGTGTGTAAATAAATGGTTTGAAAAGGCTCGTCTTTCCCAGCTCTGCCTTCAGTGACATATATTGCTTGCTTGAAACTGTCTGCACAAGGAGAATTTACACTACACATATTGGCAAGCACTTCTGGGCAGTATTTGATTTATCATTGTGTTTGTGGACCAGGGTTAAAAAATGATAGAGAGATTATGTTAATAATGCACATTGAATTTAAAAACTTTTCATAGCTAGATCTGTTACACTATGAATAGCACAAAAATGAAATATTTAGGTGTTTGAAAGTGAATTGAATTAGTAAATAAGTAACTTATATCATTGATAAACAGAGACATTCTGATACAACTTTCTTATGTTCCTTTTATTTTGCTGGTAAATTAAGCAAAAATGCCAACCAACTGTACTGTGAGAATTACATATGTTTATCTGGTTGCAACCATAGGTTGTTTAATAATATATAAATATGGAAAAAATGAAAAAAATATTGTGAGAATCAATTCGCTACGTGGAATTTTTAGTAAAGACTATTATGTTACTTTATTATTATTTGTAAATTGTGTTTTACACATTCTATATCAGTAAAATCAACACTAAACACATACATACTTTCTTTTACACGTACCCGATAATTTAAAATTTATCAGCATACCATGATTAAGATGGAGTTTTTTCTCTTTTAAAAAACAAATATTCAGGAACTAGGAGCACTGTGTTTGAAACATTGTATTTTCATGCTTATAGCTTTCATTCTAAAATGGAACGCCAGAATTCTTTCACCTTCATCCCTTTGAACTCCATGGACACAAGCTGAGAACCATTGGAATGTGCAAAACTATTTACCTCTATAATTACATGACTCCAGAATACAATGCTTTTTAATATTCATGACTTCTTTGTACAGCTATTTAGTGTCCTACCTTGACATCTAAGGTCATTTTTGCTTTTCTTGGAGCTCCCCTTTGTAGCAGGTTCTCTTGTCTCCTCCCATAATTTCTTACAGCCCGTGCCTTCTGCTGAGTTGGAGACGCTATCTGATCTTGTTAGAATTGTGCACAAAGTAGAAACATGTAGAAGCTTGGGAGTAACTGAAAGATTTTCCTGTTATTGCTTTTGCTGACTTAGGCCATGGAATCTCTTCTGATGCAGCAGAGCTGATAGAATATTTTAGGCTTAAAAGAGAGATTGTACATAATGTAGTAAAGCTGCCCCCCCATGCCTTTTCCCTAGTTGAAGGAATGAAACAGAAGGGTTTCACCTTCCCTCTTTCCATTTCCCCTCTTTCTCCACAAAGGTAACCACTAGTCTGGATTCATTATTCCTATTCATGTTGCTATACTTTAACCTCGCTTTCACTTTTTTAGAAAATATATAGATTATTTATATATATTCCTAAATATACAAAACATGATAAACATGTTGTATACATTATTTGTAAAAGTTTTAGGTTTATGGAAACATTCAGCAGGAAGCAGCCATCCATGACTCCAGCCCTTGCCTGATTTCTATACTGGCAAAGCTTTTTACACTGGCTCTTCAGCAGTTGCCCATTTGGTAAAATTCCCAAAGGATGTGAGATGTGGTATTGTTTTGAGATTCCTGTACTCAGCATAGTGCTTGATTCAAAACATTTGCTCAGTTAATAAAGGTGTGAATGAATATATTATGAATACTCCTACCAACCAAGCCCCTTCCCACAAATAGGCTGGACCAACATAGCTCCACTGTGAGATAACAAGAGAGTAAGGCTCAAGTGCCGGGCACCAGAGATAAGGTCCTAAGTCTACATATGTGAGGACAATAGGCATCAGCCATGGCCAGCAGACATATTCCCAAGAAGGTGGTGCATTTGACTCTGACACACAGAAGCTGGGGCTTGCCTCTGTTTGCCGGCCGAGAGATCTTCAGATCAGGAACCATGACAGCCTGCTCTGCAGTAGTGCTCTGAAATAGTTTTTCATTTGCCGATAGTGAACTTCAGGGATCAAGGACAGCTAAACACATAACCCACTCATGTGTGTTATTTTAAAGCTATATCTTCAAGTTATAAATATGGTACATTGAGTTAACGAGGTATGTTCTTTTTGTGACAAATATTTACATTCCACATATGCCTCTTGATGTCAAAAGTGTAACCGTTTCATTTTCTCCTTTTCTCAGGAGGCTGGGATGCAGATGGAAGAGGCCCTTGTGTCTGGGACACATTCACCCATCAGGGAGGAGAGAGAGTTTTCAAGAACCAGACTGGTGATGTAGCTTGTGGCAGCTACACTCTGTGGGAGGAAGATTTGAAATGTATCAAACAGCTTGGATTGACTCATTACCGCTTTTCTATTTCCTGGTCACGTCTGTTACCTGATGGGACGACAGGTTTCATCAACCAGAAAGGCAAGTGTTTCTTAAAAATGGAAGGTTGCAGTTTTAATTCAAGGTTATTGCTACAGTCTGGCATAATTAATCCAGTGTGCTATTCTGCCGTGTAGCTTTGAAATTGCAAGTTTTCAGAGTGATTATAGGATGAAAATTTTGAAATGGGCTTACATTATCTTTCTCAATAATATTTTAGTTTTGCTTGACTATCAAGCTCTTCTTGAGGGGGTGTTGAGAGGAGGGAGTCAGAATAGGGGCTTCTTATATAAGATGTTATCTGAGTGTTAATTTGAAATGAATAAGAAAAAAAAATGTTGTGGGGATCTATTTGCAGTTGTAGGGTGAGTTATGAAAAGTCTCAAAGAAGCTGAAATGGTTCTGAGCATTTGAACTGAACCAGGATTAATGGCTCCATAGTACAGGGGTAGCAGCTAGAGTCCAAGTACCCGAGATGAAGTGCTGGCCATACCACTTAATGTGTGCATACGTATCTCTCAGGCCTCTCTCAGTGGCTTAGTTTTCCCATGAGTAGGAAGGAATGCTATTATAGTTCATACTTCAGAGAGTTGTTGGAAGATGAAATGAGATAATCTTTATACAGCACTTAGCATTGCCCCTGACATATTGTAAACACTCAGTAAATGTTAGCTATTATTCTTATTATGCTTTGTAATTAAAAGAACCATCCACTGCCCTATGGAATGTCTGTTACTTATTAGGCACTTTCACACATATTTTCTCTAACCTTCACACCAAATAAGTAAGGTGTAATGATTATATTTAATAGGAGCGTATGTCTAAATCTATGCATTTGGAAATGGTAGATGTGGAATCTACCTGTAAGGTCTGGCTGGTTTCCATGTAACTGGATTGGAAAACTATGACCTGAGGGCCAAATCTGGCCTGCCACCTGCCTGTGTAAATAAAGTTTTATTGGAACAGGGCCATACCAATTCATTACACATGCTCGGTGTTTGCTTTCCCACCATAACAGCAGAATTCAATAGTTGGAGCAGAGACCATATGGTCTACAAAGCCTAAAATATTTGCTATCTGGTCCTTTGCAGGAAAAGTTTGCCAATCCCTGGCAACTCCAACATATGGCTTCTTAATAATTATCTCTTAGTTGTACTTTATCATTTTTGTACTACTTAGAGGGCTAGGACTGGGTGAGGTAAGTGAGGTATCTCTAGTGAAAATTTAAGGAATGTCCTTTAAATGCAAAATGGGCATCCATGCAATGTGGGTGGAGAGGTACCTACCTCCCCATACTTCCCACACTGAGGAGCCTTGACTGATACTGAGGAGTTCTTTATGATTAAGTTGTAATTCCTGACACAGGAATGTTGGTCTTGAGAGCTATAGGTGGCCCCATGAATGTACAATGTTTATTTCATGAAAAGGGGGGAACTGCTCCTATGAAATGGGACACAGTTCCAGCGTTCACATGAAGGAGCGACCTCGGATGGAAACAGCCTAGCCTTTGGTCCATTGTTGTTGAGTAATGCCTACTTTCTTGGCATTATTGATTTATTTTTGATTTTGCAGGAATTAATTTCTTGTGCCATTTAAAGGTGAACTCAGCATCTCCCAGGTTCTTGACCCAAGATCTTTCCTTCCTTGTCTTTGGCATTACCATACCCAAGGCAAAGCTTTGTAGTTGTGATTTCCTTTGTGTACACAAACCCTGTATGCAACTGAGGATACTGATATCTAGCATGTGTCAAGGATCAGTACCCATTATACAGATGTGAGAGAGTCCCGTGGGTTTCCAATACTGGAGTGGGCAGATAATTCTGTCTCTCCACTCCTGAGACTTCCGATACCTTTCATGGGAGGATTTGGTGACCAGTTACTGAATCAAATTTAATCAGAACAATAACAATCATAAAATCTCTCTAAAAATAGCAATGGTTGCTGTCTACTGAGCACACAGTATGTGCAACTCACTTTGCCAAATAGGTAAATATACTGTACTTCCTTTTGTATATTTAATGTTCCTGACAACTTTAGGAGTGAGGAGCCTTTTGCAGTGGAGGGAGGACTTTTACTGTGAGTACAAGAGTAGCTGTAAATTTTCCAGATGACAACTTCAGCCAGAGCTGGACCCAGTCAAGCTCTGTCTGACATCAGAAACCTGATATCCAGGTCAGAGCTCATTTGCAACCTCATCAAGCCAAGAAAGTCCTCAGAGCTAGTTCCCTGTTGGAAAGGTGAAGAAAAGGTTCCATGTCCTAGAGAACCTTTCCACTGACTCTAGATCTTTGGAGTTTTCCTGTGGCCCCACTTGGATGAGATAGAAGAAGAAGAAGAAGAAGCTGAAGAAGAAGAAGAAGAAGAAGAAGAAGAAGAAGAAGAAGAAGAAGAAGAAGAAGAAGAAGAAGAAGAAGCAACAATAATAATTAGAATAATAAAATACCAACCAACTTATAATGTAACATTACAATCCTTTGTCTGACTAAATCCAAAAGGCTCTAAGAAATTTTTCTAAAACTAAATTGGCAGTGCAAGCTGACCTGAACTTGCATGAAAAATTTTTTCCTACTCTTGGTTTATTCTATTTGATGAGACTGTATATTTTGTCACAGAAATGTTAAGACGTATCCTCAAGGGGTATTGAAATATGATATGTGTGCTGCATTTTAAAAAAAACTCCACATTTCTGAATACCTTGGTTTCCAAAGATTTTAGAGAAAGGCTTATGGACCTGTACCAATATGTCAACACATCAAGCTTTTAAAGATAATTTTAGATGTACAGAATTTGTGGGGACACTACAGGTCAGCAGCCCAAGGGCAGAGGAACAGGAAGATCAAAGCACAGAGGTGGTGGCATGGGAGTCCTTGGAGTGTCTTGAACAACACAGAGAAGTCATGCGTGTTGAGCTCATGTGGCAAGCACCTGCCCACAGCACTGGGCTTTTGTACTTGGCCAGGATTTTGTGGAGCTGTAACTGATTAAGACTGAAGACTTTCCCTGAACAAGAGGGCACTGGTAGTGCTTCCAGAAGGCAGAATTTCAATGAGCAGTTTCTCATTCTTGTGCAGTGATCTGTTGAAGAGATTGGAACTGTTTTTAACTCTGAAAGGCCATCATTTTCTTTTCTGTTTAAATATTTTCTCAGAGACCATGTAAAGAATTAGAAAATACCTATCCCTGTCCTTTCCAAAGAATTCTCTCTTTTTTGTGTTTGATGACCCATTTTAAAGCTTGGTTATAGGACATGTGGTTCCCTATAAAGTCTGTGTCTCCGAACTGGAGGGATATTTTACAAAGTAGAAATGTTACATAGCTTTTCTCTTTCACATGTCAAGTTTTCAAGGTTTAACAAGAAGAGATTGAGTTGGAAACTTAAATCACATATTTCTGTATTTCTCAATTGTCCAAATGTATTTTCATATCTGTCACAAATGTAAGATTCAAGTGATTAGTATGAGATCCAAGTATTAGAAAGGAAAAAAGGAATATTTATGCAGAGTTTCTTGTTCCCTTTAGGATCTAAAATGGGAGTACTTTAGCATAAGTGTTTAAATAATTTAATGTAATAAACATTAACCTTGTATTTTATATTGAACATTATGATAGGCTGAATAATGTCCCTCTTCTACTCCAAACATGACCTTTCCTTGAATGTTAAAAATTGTAAATATAAGGGCTGGGGATTTAGCTCAGCAAGGACCCTGGTTCAATCCCCCAGTAACCACATACAATACTGGGTGTGGAGACTCACAC
Source organism: Petromus typicus (assembly GCA_004026965.1). Taxonomy (NCBI): domain Eukaryota; kingdom Metazoa; phylum Chordata; class Mammalia; order Rodentia; family Petromuridae; genus Petromus; species Petromus typicus. The sequence goes on along the minus strand of PVIR01037232.1, from coordinate 808 downwards.
CCAGCAGCAACCAGTACCATATACCACAGTGCTGGGTGTGGTGGCTCACGCCTGTAATCCCAGCACTCAGGAGGCCGAGGCAGAAGGATTGCTGTGATGTGAATTTGAGGCTGAGCTCAGGGCCAGCCTGAACTCCAAAGTAAAAAAACTGTAAATACATAGTTAGTCAGGAAAGGGAACTTTGCAGATGTGATCAAATTAAGGATATGGAGATGAACAGTTAATTCTAGATTCTCTGTGGGTCCCCAGGTAATCACATCAGCCCTTACAAGAGAAATGCAAGAGGGCCAAACTTAGAGAACAGAACCAGAGGTGGGAGAGGAGAGACAAGGATGGAAATTAAAGAAGGGGCTATCAGAGAAGTCATGAAGGTTGTCCCCCAAAAGGCAAGGAAATTGATAGCCTCCTAGAAAAATAAAGCTCTAATATTATCTGGATTTTTTAAAGGTTTTTTTTTGAAACAGGATCTCACTTTGTAGTTCAGGCTGGCCCTGAACTCACTGTGTAGCCCAGGCTAGCCTCGAACTCACAGCAATCTTCCTGCCTCTGCTTCCCAAGGGCTGGGATTACAGGTGTGAGCCATCACACCCAGCACTGTGGTGTGTATTACCAGGGACTGAATTGGGGACTTTGCATTTGCCAGGCAGACGCCAGAACCACTGAGCCAAATCCCCAGCCCTTAAGAAACATTTGTGTTGTGGACTTCCAGAGCTATAAGATATAGTTTGACCTTTTGGGTTTGTGGTAATTTGTTATAGCAGTAATAGCTAACTAATGCAGGTCATATAGCAAAAACCAGGGTTATGGC
>PVIR01037231.1:0-15266 GCA_004026965.1 Petromus typicus | reverse complement strand
AAACTTGCCCTTGTAAGCAGGCTATTTGTCCATGAAAAACAGTATGGCTTGGTGTGGTGGCACATGCCTATAACCCCATCACTGGGCAACTCTTTGACTTAGTGAGATCCTGTTTTTAAAAAAGTATTTTAAAAGGGATAAAGCTATATCTCAGTGCAAGGGCCCTGGATTTAATCCTAATACCATCACTACCACCACTACCACCACAACCATGAAACCAACAACAAATAATGCAAACAAAAAACAATAAGGATTGGGCAGGTAAGTGGTTTACCCACTCATTTTTTCAATGTGTGGCAGAAGAAAACTGCTTATCTCACGGGTGAGAAGAAAAGAAAACAACAACAACAAACAAAAGGAAGAAGAGGGGCTGGGATCCCACAATCTTCTTCAAGAGCACATATTGAGTGACAGACAGATATCTCCCTACACATTACTACTAACCCCTAATGGCAACAAGTTGGGACCAAACTTTCAACATGTGGCCTTTTATTTATTTATTTATTTTTTTTAGGTTTTTTGAGACAGGGTCTCGCTTTGGAGTTCAGGCTGGCCCTGAGCTCAGCCTCAAACTCATCACAGCAATCCTCCTGCCTCTGCCTCCCGAGTGCTGGGATGACAGGCGTGAGCCACCACGCCCGGCACTGTGGTATGTGGTACTGGTTGCTGCTGGGCGTGAGTCTCCACACCCAGTATAGTTATGTGGTTACCGGGGATCGAACCCGGTCCTTGCGCTTGCAAGACAGGCGCCGGAACCACTGAGCTAAACCCCCGGCCCCAACATGTGGTCTTTTAGAGGACACTTAACATCCAGACGATAGCACGTGGGTGACATTATTCTTAAATAATGCTCTTGGCCAGTTTTGTGTGATCTGGCCATTCCTATACATGTGTTAAAACGAATAGTTATCTTTTATCATCTTCAAGTGTAGACTGAATTTTCATCAGTTTTTGCATCTCTCTGGGCTTAGTTCTTTCACAGTGGGGCTGGAGGTTTAGCACTGAGGGACAGTACTTGTCTAACATGCCTGAGGTCTGGATTCAAACCAACACACCAAACAAAACAAAACATGACACTCAGAGCTGACAGTGACTCACACTGGATAAAGCATTGAATCTTCTGTTGGAGCAACATAAACATGTACTGTGAATTAATTAAATTATGATTTGATTACTCCCTTAACTGGGTCACCTTCTAGTACTCTCTTACAAAGCATTCTGTTGTCAAGAATAAGGTGGTTGTTGTTACTTTTCTTTTACTAATCCACCAAGGACTGGTGGGAAACATTTTCTAAAATTGGTCCATGACCTAAGGAAAAAATGAGTGAACTAGTAAATTTGAGTCTGTTATCAATTCTGTTTGAAATTGGCCTTTTGTGTCACTCTGAGGAATAATATTGTTTGTTTTCATCATGAAATACATCAGAGGAAAAATTGAGTAGGAAACAGGAAATATATTTTGATAGGGTAGTTTTTATTGTTTTGTTTGATATTATGACCTTTATCCTCCACTATATCCGGGGACCATCCATACTTACACACAGAACAACTTCCTAAGCCAAGTACATATGATTTAAAAAAAAAAAGAAATAAAATGCCATATAAGAATATCTACTATAGTTCTTCTCAAGTTGCCTGGGAAACCTCCTATCTACATTTGGTTTCAGAACTATAGGTAAATTCCGAGCCAACATGTATTTTCAACATTGCAGGAAAACATAGATGTTTTAGACCTTCTGGGCTGCATTAAGTTCTGGAAACTGGAAGCCATAAAAGACAGACTCATGGGAGGGGAATTACAGAGAGCAGCCTGGGAAAGCAGCAGCCCCGGAGTTAAGTGACCTCTCTTTGATCTCTGCCTTCCCAAGTCACTTTCCCATGATTTTCCTTGACGCTGTTTCAGTCCTTTAGATCTATTAAAAGGCTCTAGGGTTGGGAGGGAGGCACGTGTCTGAGGAGAGTGCTGATTCAGATAAGCTGGGAGGGAGAGTGGAGCTTTCGGTGTATTTACAGTGACTGTGTGTGTGAGTGTGTGCATGTTCTCTTGTGAGGAGGAGTGACATCTCAGGACTGTCATGGTCCCCACCGGGAGGTTTTGCTTCCTTCAGGCCATTTCTGTGAAGTATATACCCCGAAGAAAGGAGCACGCCTACTGGGGACATACAGCTTCTGTAGTACCCTGTGTCTCATTCCCCTTTCTGACATCTTGCTAGCTTTTAGGGACTTGTCACACAGAAATGTGACAGTTGCCTTTAATCCATTGATGTTTTTATTCATCTTTACATAATTTTGTTTGTTGAGAGACAGAATTAATACTTTATGTAAATGTTTACCTTTCAACAGTATTCTTTCTGTTGTTTCCTGGTTCAAGCTCACCTTGGACTCTAGACTGGGCTGTGCCTGTCAGTGCTGTGGAGTGCAGTAAATGATGTGCTTGGGTCACTGTGCAGGTGGCTCTGTGTATTAGTCTGTTTTCTACTGTTCTAATGAAGAATCTGAGGTTGGGTAGTTTGTAAAAAAAAAGAGATGGATTTCGCTTATCGTTTGGGAAGCTGGAAGTCCAAGCAGTATGTTCTGGCCCTGGCAAGGGCCCTGCTGCGTCATGTCCCGGCAGATGGCTTCAGGATGGGAGTGGGTGTGAAAGGGAGGGACCACTTGGTTGACAGGAAGCCAGACACTGGGGAGGGCCAGGCTCACTTTCTTGTAATAATTTGCATTTGAGAGAACTAAGTCAGAGTCCTTTGAAAATTACCTCAAACTCTTCCTAGCAGAAGCTCCAAAATGACAAAAGCAATTCCCATTAAGCCTCCCTTTTCAGGGTCCTGCCAGCTGGTTGGATGGTATGCACCTGTAGAGCCAGGTACGAGGGAGCTGAGGAGGGGGATCAGTTGATCTACAAGTCTGAGAACAGCCTAAGTAACATGGAGGGGAGAAAAGGGGCTGAGGATTTATTTTAGTGAAAAGACCTTAGGTTTTATTCCTGATGCCAAAAAAAAAAAAAAAAAAAAGTTCCTCGCGTCTTAACACAGCCACTCAAGCACTACACTTCCAGCACGTGAACCTTTGAGGTACATGCACAAATCATATGTAAACTGTTTGCTATCTCAGAAAATTTTTCTGATAATTTTGGAAATGCTGAATTATTTGAAAATACTGATTTTCATAAGTCCTTATATAGGTGCATTTCAAAAATATATTTATTCTTCACATTCTCCAAATATTAGACAAAAATTAAAGAACCACAGTGTTCACTGTTAATTTCCAAACTGTCTTTTTTTCACAGCATTCTTTATAATAAAGTCATTTCACTAAGAAGCAAGTGAGCTGGCCCATTTACAGATGGATGCAGATGTTAACTGACTTAAATAAATTCATGTGGTGGAGGCATAGAAGGACAGGAAAAATTTGAATCTCCTAGCATTTATCATCTTCTTTTTCAAAATGGTGATTATTTTATTTGGGAATGAAAAGGCCTTCCATATACATAATTCGACTTTGATTTTTCTATGTCTTTATTTCTACAAATCAAAACCTAATTTCAAGGTTAGACTTTTGATGTTCTCTTGTATACATTAAACTGCTCCCATAATGTATACCTTTCTCTGTTGTATTGTGATGTTTTCTTGGGTCTCCAGGATAGTTTGTTTTGATTTGATTCGCAGTAAGTTCCAAATTACATAATTTTATAATTTGTAGCTGTTCCCACTTGAAATGAGTATCGAGATAGACATGAAATGACAAGGGGGTAATATGCAACAGCACATCAGAAGTGAACAATACATTTTGTGTCCTGGCAGTACCATTTATCCATTCATCCAGCAATACGGATGTAATGGTCAATAAACAAAGGCCTGTCCTTGTTGACCTTACATTTTAGTAAAAGAAACAAACAATGAATGTTAGTCATACAACACAGTAATATAGTGACTAGTGCTACTGGCAGAGGAGCTGAGCAAGGGGATGGAGAGGCTAGAATTATTTTAGATAGCAGTCAGGGGGCTAATTTAAAAACCAAAGAGGTGACATGACCCCTTCAGACCTGCGCTGAGAAGAAAGGCAGGCTTTAGAGAGGACTTCAGATTTTATCATGATGTGGTTAGAACAGGGCCCAGGAGAGTTTTGAGCAAGGAGACATTGCTGTGCTAACGTTCTAAAGGAAATCTCCCATAGCTTTGTTGAGAGTAGACCATAGAGGGAAGAACTGAAGCAGGAAGAGCAGTTCAGAGGCTGTTGCAAACAGTAGCGCGGAGATTAATGTGAGCGTGCTTAGTTGAGAGGGTGGAAAGAGACTGGCTCAGGGTTTCTTTTTTTCTGATACTGGGGATTGAACTACAGCCTTTGCATTGAGCTACATCACTACTACCCCCTTCCAGTTTTAAGATAAGCCCTCACAAATTGCTAAACTGCCCAGGCTAGATATAGATTTGTGATTCTTCTACCTTAGCCTCCCAGACTGCTGAGATTGCAGGCATGAGCCACCGCACCCTGCTGAGTTCAGTTTGAAGAGAAGGGTAGAGCTGGAAGAAGACCTTATTGTTAACATGAGTGGTTGTTGAAGGACATTTTAGTTATGTGATGGGAAGCAATGTTTGACTTTGTTTTGAATATGGACCATTGAGAGTTCTGTTTTAGGCACATTCAGTTGGAGATGCAAATGTAGATGCAAGGGGAGCAGCTGTTTATGTGATGAGTCTGAGGAGTGTCAGGCCTAAAGGTATATGTCATAGCCAGTCTCAAAATAGAAAGATGACAGAGGGCTGCTGCAGTGGCTCAGAATAAGGCCCTGGGTTCAATCTGTAGCAACAGTGAAACAAAATTAAATGAAACAAGACCACCAACAAAGCAAGAAGGTCTCCACATCACAGCCCTGAGTCTGTCACCATTTAGATTTCTGGGAAAGGAAAAGAACCAGTGGAGCAGCCAGTGAAGGAGCTAGAAGCCAGGCAACTCAAAGAGCAGGGTGTTAGGTACAGCTGGTGTCAAAGACGGGAAACAAACTCTTCATGTGAGAACCTCCACCTCTAAACTATAGAGATAAAGGCTCATGAAGGGGATAGAGGTGATAGAGGTTATGGGAGAGAAGATGGAAAGTTTCATCATGTCAAGGCACACACCCTGGATTTGTCAAATGTTCCTTAAAACACTGCCCAGTTGTAGTTTTTGTCAGTATTGTTGTAAAGCATTCAGTATTTACAAGGCTGCTCTATGGGCTTCAATATCAGCTAGGAGAGGGCTACAGATAGACAGCACAGCTTTTTTCAAAAACCTCTTGTCTTATTTCACGAGGATGCAATATGTAGCTGCTTCCTTGGCCAGGGAAAAAATAAACAAGCAAGGCGACGTCAATTGTCACTGTGGGAAAATTCTCTATTAAACCTGGCGCACTCTCAGCAACACACTCCTCTCAAGCCAGCTGTTCCATCCATTTTGGAATGCAAAGAAGCTGCTTTCTCTTGCTTGCCTAGTTCCCAGGCACATGCTGAACCTTCAGGTGAGGCCAGTGCTGCAGTCTTGCACGTGGCTGCCCTCCTGGCTGGCTTTCCTAGTCTGCACCATGACTCTGCTTCAGCCTACAGGGGACTGCAGTGCCACAAATCCGAGACACGGGGAGCGAGCCCAGTTGCCACCTCCTGGAAGAGGACAGTGCCAGGTCTGAGAATGCAGGCCACCTGGGCCTCCAACAATTTCTGAGAGCAGCACAGTTTGCCTTGACTGCTTTCTGCCCCTTACCTCTTGAATTTTGAATCAAACCACAAATAGGTAGTAAATTGTTATGTCACTTATTTTATAGTTGTACAGATTTTTAAAAGAGAGAATGTTGCCAACTTTGTGACTTACATGTGTTAGTCACTGAGGGTATTATCAGGAGAGAGGTAACTATCAGTCAGGCGGCCACAGAGCTACCCAGCAATCTCAGGCTTTAGTTTGCACGCAGGTTTAACAGTAATAACTCCTGATTCGTGGGACAGTGGGTGGCTAGTACAGAAAAGGTCTGACAAACACCTCTGGCATTTGGGACACACGTGGAACTCAATATGATCTTTCCCTAAACTAGATATAATACAAATGGAGGCATAGTTACTAAAGTTTTCTGACACTCAAAAGCCAAACCTGTGGTATGCTGCTACAGCAGGCTGCCTATATCACGGAAAGCTCTGAACCATTTGCTATTAATGATCTAAAGCGAAATATCTGCTCTATCCCGGGTCAGGCTTTTGATGGTTTGGATCTTATGCCCTCCCCAAAGGCTCTCATATGTTGAAAGTCTGGGTGCCAGTCTGTAGTGCAGTAATACAGAGAGGCAGTGGACCCCTGGTGGGGGGGTTGGGACATAACGGAAGTTAGGTCACTGGGGTGCGCCCTTGAGAGGGCCGTCAGGATTCCCCTCCCCCAGCCCATCTCGTCCTTTTGCATTTCTCAGCCACCACCTGAGATGGGTGTTTTGTTTTTCTACACAGCCTCAGAAACAGTGAGACACCGGGCCACTGACTGAAGCGTCTGAGCCGAGATTTCGCACGTATTTTGTCACAGCGATGGAAAGCTAAAATTTATATAAACCCCGACTCCTTTGTATGTTACATCTACCTCTGAAAATAGGTCCTTTAACGTGCAGTGGCTGCAGCTGCATTTCAGGATTTTAGGGCAAAACTCTAGGATGTGGAGGCTTCCTGAAAAATAAGCAAAATATCAAGCTTTTAGCTGAGCTAGTAGCTGAGAGATCCCGGCCTCAAGCAAAACTGGCTTCTCATGTTTTTCTTTTCTACACTGACTTCCTTTCTGTATTTGGATATTTGGATATATCAGGATATTTGCTTTTAATGCTTACCTGAATACACAAGCTGCTGAATCCATACTTGTCCCTTTCTGGTAGATATGACACTCTAGGGCCCAAAGGGGAACCCATTGAACCGCTGCAGTCTGGGAAAAGAATAACTTCTTAAACCACTTAACTGAAATCGCATGGGCTGTTTCTCTAGGACGCACCAGTGCACCTGGCTATTTCCAGCAGGGAACTGAGATGCACTTAGTGAAAGTTTGCCTCTGTTTTTCCCGCCACAATCTACCTGTGCAAATCTTCTCATCCCATCACTTCTCTGATTGTAGTCTAGAAAACATCTGGAATGTTGTGTCTGTGAAGAAACTTAGGTTGTATGGAAGCTGGCAGGAGAACGGGATTAGTGTACAGGTTCGTTCCCTGATTTTTCTCAGGGATGGTGAAACCTTGCTTAATGTATGTCCCTGAAATTCTGCTAACTGTGCTCAAGGCCTCATTTGAGATTCAAGGACTCCCACCAAAATGACTAAATGCTGAGTGGATCCGAGGCACTGCAGTGACATTAGGTGAGGCAGAATTTGGCACTGGGAATGATAGCAAATTATGTCGGTTCATGTCCCTCTCGGCTCAACATTTAGATACTGAATACGGAATGTGTTCGAACGGAAAGGCGCATGAACTATGGATGAGAAAGAAGACAGCAGTGTGGAGCCTTCCCGCACGCTGCCGCACGGCCGCTCGCTGCAGGCGGATGTGCTGCGCAGCTCTGGAGGCTGAACAAAGGGGCAAGGAAGAGGCGAGGGCAGTGCCATCCACGGCGGGGTTCCCCGTGAGCGCCGCCGCTTGCCTCCGCACCTACGGGTTTCCCACTCGGTCACCTCTTCTTTTACTTTGTCTCCCTGGCTAGGCCACTTCTCAATTTCCTGGTCCGTAACTCTCCACGAAGAGGCCAAGTGAAGGAACTTTTAGGTCCCCCCATCCCTAATAATATGCCGCGCGAGTCGACGCTGGACCCAGATGCGCAGCGGAGGCAGAGGGGAGGATCGCCCGGCTCGCGGCGACGCCCCCTCCCTCTTCCTGCGGTGACGGTTTTGGGGTCAGCTGGGAGGGGAGAGCTCCACTGTCGTAGTCTCCGAGGGAAGCCTCCTCCCGGGGTGGCTGGCTGCGGCGGCGGCAGGTTTCTCATTTTTGCGCCACAGCACAAAGCAGGGATCTGGGAAGGGGCGGCGTACAGAGCCCGCGGCGGCGTCTCCGCTTCCCTCCGCGCTCCCAGCCCGCCCCCCCGCCGCCCCGCACCCCCAGAGCCGCCCCCCGCGGCGCACGTGCGCTCCCGGGACCCGAGCAGGCGAGGCCGAGGCGCGTCCCCGCCCGGCGGCCGCGCGCGCGCTCCGCCCGCCCTCCTCGCGCGTGCTCGTGCCCGCGGCCGCGGCGGCGCGCCCCTTCTCCCGTGGCGGGCGTCGCGGGTGCAGGGGAGGCGGAGCGCGGGAGGCGGAGGCAGCCGGGCGGCGGGCTCAGGCTGGGCGCGCGCGGCGGCGGGGCGGGGGCGGCCGAGGGCGTCGGGTGAGGGGTTCCCGGGCCTGCGGTCCCGCGTCCGGGGGGCCGGCTCCGCGGCGGGAGGACGAGCGCGCCGCGCGCCGGCGGCGGGGACCTCGAGGCCGCGGCCCGGAGCGCGGCGCCCCCGCCCCGAGCCTGCGGGCGGCTCGGCGGGATGAGGCGCTGGCGCGGGGGGCGCCCGGCCGAGCGCCCGCGGCTGCCGGGGCCGGCCCGACGCTAGGCTCGCGTTGGCGGCGGCGGCGGCGGGCGGAGGCCGTCGGGCCCGGCCCGCGCGGGGCAGACACGGAGCGCAGAGCGAGGCGCAGCGACGCCGCGGCGGCGCGGCGGGGCCGCGGGGCTCGGTAAGGCGGGGCGCGGCGGGCGGGCGGGCCGGGGGCGCGGGTGACGTGGGCCGGCGCCGGGAGAAGGCGCGGGGCCCGCTCTCCGCTCCGGGGGGAATTATCTTCGGAGGGAGGGCCGGGGATCGGATGTGCTGGGACGACCGGCTCGGGTTTCCCCGCCCCTCCCCGGGACTCACCCCGGCTCCCGGTGGCCGACGGTGCGGCGGGCCGGCCTCCCGCTTCGGCGTCCCGCGCTTCCCCACGGCCTCCGCAGCGGGGACGCTGGCCTGCCGCGGCGTTTCCCGCCCCAGCCCGAAGTCAGGCTGCAGCCGCGAGTCCCTGGCCACGGCCGAGGTGTCCCAGGGTCTCTGGTGCTCCCTAAGCAGCCCCGGCGCACGTTTCCCTCCGCGGCCCACGAGGACAGCGCAGCTGGGTCGCGGTGATCCTGCGCCGCCGAACGAGATGTCTCGCTGCCCGGGACTCCCGTGGAGTTTCCCCCTTATCCTTAAAATTGGCTGAAGTTGGTGCTACATGTTGGACGTAGTGGTGACTTGGCGTCGTATCCCCCGACCCCTTCGCATTATCCTCGGCGTCATAGCTTTCCCATTTTGTTGACCAGAGCAAATATTTATGTTAAATATTTCCACGCACAGCACACAAGACCGGAGGTAGGAGAGGAAGACCTGACTTTAGTCTGCCTCTGAACCCAGATTCTCACCTTCTGAGTGCGAAGCTCGTCGAAGGTGGAAAGGAGGAGGCGGCTCATGGCAGGATGCTTGGGTTGCAGTTTATTGGTTATCCTTTCAGAAACAGAATTTGGATAATTATAATTTTATTTCGCTTGCGGATTTACCATCAGCTTTTAAAGCCTTGGGGCACTGCATGATGCTGCATGGATACTTGGCTGCCGCAGCAAAGCATTGTTGTCAGCATCTCTTTTATTTTCCATTCTTTCAGAGTTTTACTTGGCACAGATTTAAACCTTTTAAGTGGAGTCTGAATGGAAATGACTTTTCTGATACATTGGTTGCTTTTATAAACCTTGCATTTCTATTGGAAAAGGGAAAGCAAATGGTAGTGTAGTTCGTGCAGTGGTTCTTCCAGTCCACCAAATATCCTAGTTTGAGTCAGCAGTTGGATTTGTTGTAATATTTCTGAACAGTGATGGTTGTGTTTTCATTAATATACATATTTGTCCTTTCTGAGGTGAAGTGTAGTTTAAGTTAGAGTTAAGCATTTGTTCTGTAGACTTGAGTGTGAAGGAAATAAAGTAAAAATTGCCGCTGCAACACAGCCCCAGCTACTTCTTGGTGAGCATCCTTTTCATTGGGTTGTTTGTAAAAGGGAGCTAGTTTGATGCTGTGATTTCTGTTTTCTGAAAAGTCTAGAATCTGATTCCTTCCTCAAATTGGGTCTGTGGTGGTGCTTTATAGAAGGAGTATCTGTAATGGTGTGAGGTTGGAGTTCTACTGCAGGCAGTTGTCTTTTTACCACGGTCCCGTTAGCAGCCCCCGGAATAAAGCAGCACTTTGGACAGAGACTAGTCCAGCTAGGGCGTTGGGGCAGCCCAGTTTACTTCGGATCTAGTGCTGGGGATAGAAGAGGCAAGGTGAAGTAGTTGGGGAGAAAAGATGCAAGCGGGACAGAGGAAATGGTAGTTGAGGAACCTTCAGTTATGTAACTATTTCGTTTTCGAGGAAGAGACTAAGAACTCGGGAGGCAGGCTTAACTGTCATTAGGGCCTTTGATTGAATTCCAGTATAGTTATGTTTTTTTAATTTCTTTTTTTCCAGCCCCACATCATTTTCAGGTCATGAGCTTTTCCGCAGTTAGGCTGAGACTTTAATGGCAGTCATCTCCACCTTTTTCTTTTCTTTCCTTTTTGGCATTTCATCAGAACTGTTTTTCTTGTTGTCTGCTCTCTGTTCAGATGACTTATTCAACAGTGTTTTCCCTTCCCAAGCTGACTTGGGTGTGTTATTTTAACAGTATATGTAGGTTCGTTGCTGCCTGTAGATGCATTTCATAAATGTCAGTGACTAGCAGCTGTTTTCTTCATCAGATGGTGATGGCAAAAGAAAAATGGAATAAACACAGGTGTAGTTTTAATGGGCGAGACTAGCATCTTTGAGAACTTTTAGGATTTGACCTCTGAATGTGCAATCTGATGTCCGTGGAATTTGTCAGGAGACAAAGACTTGATGCTGCTCTGCGGTTGTAGTCTGTCACTTAATAAGAGTGGCGTTGCACCTTTTTCAGGTATGTTATTGATGTTTTTGAGCTATTATTCGTGTCTATAAAATAGTGATGAGAATTCTTGTATTCCTAGTAGAATTATGAAGGATTAGATCATAGAATGGATGTAGAAATGCTTCATAAAACTACTTTCAGGTGTGTTAGATATTACTATTAATATGAATTAAGAATATTGAATACAGATCTGTTTCATGTGACATATTGTGGTAAGCTGCTTGATTCATTAATTGCAGTGCTGGGTATTGAACCCGTGGTCTCCTGTATGCTAGGGAGTCACTACACTGAGCGGCATCCCCAGCACTTGGCAAACTGTTTGATGTGTTTTAGCAGCAATTTAAATAAATACTATATAGATAAGAAACAGTGTGTTAGATTCATTACAGTTGCAAAATTTTTGTGATTCTGTCTTATTTTTAGGGAAATTCCAATATATATTCTCTTTGTTATTCAAGGACAGGTCAAGTTTATTGAGAATGAGTTTCTTTAAAGTGTCAGTTCAAAATACCTAAATACTCCCAAATTTTAAGTTGTTGAAAAATTTAAAAAGGAGAGTAATATTTCATGACATGTACATATTATGTGAAATTTCAGTGTCTGTGTCCTTATGATTTATTTGGACACAGTCACTCATCTGCTATATGTCATCTGTTGCTTTCTTAGTATACAACAGAGTCATGCACGCAGTTTTGCTAAGAGACAGTATGGCCTCTAAAGCTTGCAGTATTTATTAGCTGGTCCTTGATAGAAATGTTTGTCAGCTCTTGATCTGGGACTTCATATTTTTTTTGCCATAATTAACACAAGTGTTGTTTCCTGTCATGTCTTTATAAAAGTTAAGACCCATGGAAAGGTACTTATTTTAACTTTGGAGCCAGATGGTCTTAGGTTCAAATGCCAGCTGTGTTGTTTGTAAACTTCCGTCCTGCACAAGTAATATCTTGGTGACTCAAATATCTTCATTAGGGAATATCAGTAGGATGTGAAGAAGATGCTATGATACATGTCAAGGCCTAACCTTGTATTTGACATATACTGTAGTGAGAGATGCAATATTGTCTAAAATAGTATGTGTAGAATATTGTACACTACCTTTGACTTCAGTTTATAGGTTTGTTTTTCCTCCTGAGTGGCATATATACTACAGTTATAGAATTTTGCCCTTTACTGAAACCATTGGATTAGTTAACAGCTAGTAATTGGGATACTTTGAGAAATTTCCTTTGTGTATATTTCAGATAATTAAAGTGGGTAAAGAGACGGTATTTCTATTTTTTATGGATTGTAGCTCTAGATAATTTTCTTGTAATCGTATGTTTGCAGGGTGAATTTAAATACTACTTCTATTTTGATACTGGCCTTTTTTGTTTGTTTGTTTGTTTTGAGAAAGATATGTGAGAAAACCCGTCTTAATTAGGCCAAGGTTAGATGACTTTCCATGTGTATATATTACAACCCAAGTCTTCCTTAGGATTTCATTAACGTCTTTGTAACATCCTCTTCAGGACTGAAATAATAAAAGTTATTTTTTTATGATAGGAAAATGCACTTTGCTATCTAGAGACTTTGATATTAAGTTGCTTTTTTAAGTATTTGGTTTAAATTATCTTTCAGTTGAGAAATTGTGCTTTTCAGCTTAAAATGCTGGTTTATTTAACATTAATCCCAAAGGAAGAATGAGCAAATAAAAAAGGCCATTGTCCTGAGTTAAACAAAACAGAATTGGGGTGATTATGTCTCTCACAGTCCTACCAGCTGGGCAGTTTCATGGCCTGGATGAAGCTTACAAGCAAGGATGTGACCCAAAGAAGGGTGATGTGTTCCCACGGTGTCCTCGGGAGAGTGGTGGAGAGGGGGGTCCCTTCCTACAGTCAGAGGCTCTGCCCTTGGAAGACTGCGTACCTTAACAGCCACTTTAGGATAGGTGTTAATTTATTTTAAGGTTTGAAAAACAACATATTATTCATTGACAAATTTCCCATCTGGACAGCTGAAGGTTGAAGAGGTATATTTCCCAAGGTAAAAATGTAAGATTTGGTTAAGTAATTACAGTGTGGTAGCCTGCTTGCACAAAGAGGCCTTCCTTGGTATTTATAGGAGATTGTTGTAGGACAGGTTAAAAGAAGTAAAAAATGAGTGTTGATTTAATTCCTCCTGAGAATATTCAGTGATATTGAGTTATTTGTGGTGTAGATGTTTAGTTGCTATCATATTTTATAGTATGATAGGTTGTCATATCAATTAGTCCTAGAGGATATGGAGATGGAAAGTTTTGAGAGCAAGTCTATGTAGGACCCACCTACTATGGAAATGTTATACTATGGAAATGTTGCTAGAGGCATCATACTCAGAGAAAATTTGAACCATTAGCCCAGTTAAATCCGCATCATCTGGAGTCAGCCTTGTGATCCTGGTCAAGCCATTTGACTCTGTTTTTTATTCTCTTGTGTGTAGGAAGGAAACAGTAATTTTTGTTCTTCATTTCATTGGAAAGCTATGTGGTCAAAGGACTTTGGAGTTGAGTAGCATTGTCAGTGGTTTTGAAAAATATATGAAGTACAGTAGTTACCCAGAATATTAAATACAAATAAAAAAAGACAAGTAATTTTTGACAGGGAGTGGAACTTTGAACCTAGAACTAGAAGACTTGGAGTTCTTGCTCTGCCATAAACAACCTGTTACTTTGGATAAGTTATTCTCTCTGCAACTTGCTTCCCTCATGTATACTATGAGAGGTCAGACTGAAGATCTATCAGATCTTCTTGGCTCCAAAGTTCTTTTTTTTATACCAATGATTGAGCTAGGTCTGGTGCTAAGTATCAGAACCAGGAGCCAAATCCCCTTCCCTCTTTTTATTTCATTTTTCCTGGTGATGCTGAGGTTAGAATCTAGGCACATCCTAGGAAAATGCTATACCATTGAGCTACGTATACCTCCCAGTACCCTTACTTCAAAATTCTGTGACTCTCTGATATTGGTTTTTTTTTTTTTTTTTAAGATGGGATCTTGCTAACTGATGAAGACTGAGCTTGAATTTGGGAGCCTGTTAACTCAGCCTGCTGAGACACAAGGACCACAGAGAGGTGCCATCACTCCTGGCTCTTTTTTCTCTCTTTAAAGCAGGAGTTTATACTACCTACTCCCTGTCCACCTACTGGAAGGAGAACCTGACAGGACTTAATCATTGTTTTATGACTAGTGGTTTTCCTCATTTAACAGTAATCCTGAGATACCCCAGATCTTTCTCATCAGTAGTCCCTGAGGACATCTGTGTCTTGTCCCACACAGCAAGACTAGATGTAGGAGAAGATAGATATGAAAGAAGGTGTCACTGAACCTCTACCTCAGGAAATATTTGTCTGATATGGAAGACAGATTATATGAGGAAAAAGAGTATTGTAAAACAAGGAGCTGGGGATGATCTGGCAGTTTGAGGACATGGTCTGTACTGTTGTGGAAGGTGCTTGTGGACTTCTGACTTTGAACATACATTAGCTTTGAAGACTCCCTTTGGCTCTGAAATTTGGTTTTTCTGATAGAGAAGCAACAGCTTTGCATCACTGTATCAGTGGATAACCCAGGTGAGAACTGCACCACCAGGGCCAGATTTTCACACTCATTCTGTGTAACTGCCTGACTGACTAGACAGAAGAAAAGGGCACACAATTCAAAGCTAGAAATGTGTACAAGAGACTCTTCTTCTGAAAAGCCAAGCATATGAGAAGAGCAAGAGACCAAAGTGACCCTGTTCTTGAGGCAGTAAATGTATGCCCTACATTTCATCCCTTGTTAACTTTTTAAGGCTTTTATTCTGTTATTTCCTTTAATGAATTATCATTCTCTTTGTTAGATAATCTCTTTCAGTAGGCACACATGGCTTATGTTACTGGCGGCATGATAACTAATTGTCCACCAGATGCCATTTCCCAAAGCTTCCCTCAGGTTTTATCTGGACATGTGGCTGCCTAGTGAGGGATGGTTCCTAACCTTTCTCTTAGAATGGGCTGTGACCCTGTGACTCCGTTCTGGCTCAAGAGACATGCACAGAACTGCTGTGTGATTTCTGGGTCATGGCCTTAGAAAGGCAGCTGATTGCCTTCCAGTTCCTCTTGCCTCCTTTTTGCAGACAACAGTGTAGGGTAACGCAGTGCAGGGATGACATACTGTGGAGCCTTGTGGGTGTGAGCAGTCTGTGAGATGATGAGTTGGTGATTCCCCAGATAATGGAAAGCAGAGAGCCACCTGCTAACCTTGCACTGACTGCTCACTTTAAATCTCTGAGTGGTTAAGTGAGAGAGGAATAAAACCATTTTGAGCTATTGATGTCTAAAATGAATGAATCACTTTATCTTAAACCAATCTCT
>PVIR01037230.1:0-15269 GCA_004026965.1 Petromus typicus | reverse complement strand
AGCAAATAGAAGAACAGTGCTGGGTGTGATAGTGTATACCTGTAATCCCAGAACTTAGAGGCTGAGGCAAGAGGATCACTGTGAGTTCCAGGCTAGCCTGAACTGCATAGCAGGATTCTGTCTCAAAAAACAGACAAATAAGGGGGGCCGGGGAGTTAGCTCAGTGGTTCCGGCGCCTGTCTTGCAAGCGCAAGGGCCCAGGTTCGATTCCCCGGTAACCACATAACAATACTGGGTGTGGAGACCCACACCCAGCAGCAACCAGTACCACATACCACAGTGCCGGGCGTGGTGGCTCAAGCCTGTCATCCCAGCACTCGGGAGGCAGAGGCAGGAGGATTGTGATGTGAGTTTGAGGCTGAGCTCAGGGCCAGCCTGAACTAAAAAAGCGAGACCCTGTCTCAAAAAAAAAAAACAAAAAAAAAAAAACAGACAAATAAAAACAGAAAAGAGGCAGAAGTATCAAGACAGAAAGATTTCAACATGAGGGAGAAAAGACGATCAATAGACACCAATGCTAAGAGGTCACATGCCTTACAATGATTTCATCAGTATTTTAAAGTAGCCATCATAAAAATGCTGTGATGTGCAAATTATGAATATATTTGAAACAAGTAATAAATAGAAAATTTCAGCAAAGAGGGAAGATATAAAGAAGAGCTAAGTGGAAACTTTAGGGTAAGTTATACAATAATAAGAAATTCATTGAATGAATTTAAGAACAGAGAGACAGAGAAAAGTACCTGTAATTTGAAAACAGAATGAAGAGCTCAGTGGTGGAGCATGACATTGCACGTGCTGAAGCCTTGGGTTTGATTCCTAGCACTGCAAACAATAGAAACTTTTGCCCTTCACTCCAAAAACACCAAAATTAAAATAAAAACAAAAAGAATGTTATATATTATTCAATGTAAAAAATATAAAGAAAAGAGTTTGAAAAGAAAAACAAAACAGAGCTTCAGTGGCTTGTAGCACTGTAACAAAAGATCTAACATATATGTTATAAGAGCTGTAGAAGAAAAGGAGAATTGGCAAGTTTAACAAGGAAGGGGAGAAGATTCAGGTTATTAATATTAGGCATAAAACGGAGGATCACTACAGAACTTGAGAACATCAAAGGATAAAAAGGAAATACAAAGAACAGCTCTGTGTTGTGTGCATCTGACAACTCTCATCTCTAGGGTCAGATGATTTCACTGGTGAATCTTAACTAAACATTTAAAGCAGACTTAATACAAAATTCTCGCAATTACTCCCAGAAGCAGAAGAAGAGGAACACTTCTTAGTTCACTTAATGAAGACAATGTTACACTGATACCAAACCAGACAAGGCAATGCAAAACAAATAACAAAAGACCTATAGACTAATGTACAGTTACTTGTGCATATAGATATAATGTACAGACTCATCACATATATAGATATAAAATGCAAACATTCTTTTTTTTGAGATAGGATCTCGCTTTGTGGTTCAAGCTGGCCCTGAGCTCAGCCTCCAACTCACATCACAGCATCCTCCTGCCTCTGCCTCCCAAGTGCTGGGATTACAGGCATGAGCCACCACGCCCAGCACTGTGGTACTGATTGCTGCTGGGCGTGAGACTCCACGTCCAGTATTGTATGTGGTTACTGGGAGATAGAACCCGGGTCCTTGTGCTTGCAAGACACACACTGGAACCACTTAAGTAAATCCTCGGCCTAGTGCAAACATTCTTAACAAAATGATAGCAAATAGAACTCAGCAATATATACAAATAGTTATATGCTATAACTATGTGGAGTTTGTTCCAGGAATTAAGGATGCTTCCACATTAAAAAAAAAAATCTTTATGGGCTGGGATTTAGCTCAGTGGTCCTGGCGCCTCCCTTGCAAGTGCAAGAGCCCAGGTTCATCCCTGGTAACCACATACAACAATGCAAGGCATGGAGACTCATACCCATCAGCAATCAGAACCACACATCACAGTGCCGGGCATGGTGGCTCATGCCTATAAATCCCAGCACTCAGGAGACAGAGGCAGGAGGATTGCTGTGAGTTCAAGGCTGAGCTCAGAGCCAGCCTGAACTACAAAAATGAGACCTTGTCTCAAAAAAAAAAGAAAGAAATTTTTATAGTTTACCATATGTACAGGCTAAAAAAGAATTATCTGATCATGTCAATTGATATAAAAAAGGCATTTGACAAGTTCAACATCTATTCCTGATAAAAACTCAGATAATTAACAATGGAAGATGCCTTCTAAACTTGATAAAGAACACTTACAGAAATATCTATAGCTGGTGTTATACTTCATGGTGAAAAAGTGGATACCTTCTTTCCAAAATAGGAAATAAATTGAGGATATCCAGTTTTACCACTGCTATTCAGATAGTATTGGAAATTCTAGTCACAATACTGGAAATAAATCAAGAGTAGGAAGTAAAATGTATATTATTGATAAGAAGAAAATAAAAATGTTTCTGTTTGCAAATATCATGTATGGCCTATAAAGAAAATCCCAAGTAATCTATACAAATCTCCTAAAACTAATGGTGAATTAAGTAAGGTTGAAGAATACAAAATTAATTATAGTTCTATATATTAGCAATGTGTACGTAGACACTAAAGTGAAAAATAAATCAGAACCACATATCACAGTGCCGGGCATGGTGGCTCATGCCTATAAATCCCAGCACTCAGGAGACAGAGGCAGGAGGATTGCTGTGAGTTCAAGGCTTAAAAAAGAAGCCTTAAAAAAGAAATACTTGGATGCAAATCTAACAAAACATACACAGGACTTATGGGCTGCAAACTACAAACTGTCAGTGAAAGACATGAAAGATAATCCAAATAGAGAGGCATATTATGTTCATGGAGTAGAAGAGTCTTGAGGGCAGGGCAGGGGACAGGGAAAAATAAGAAGTAAAATATTTCACATACAGTTACAAGATCTCAGTGCTAAATGCCATCATAGTGTACACCTAAAATGTATCAACAAATTTAAAATAGTTTAAAAAATATAATGAAAATGTCAGCTTTCCTCAGATTAATATATTGATAAGACGTCTGCTATCAAAATCTCAGCAAGGCTTTTTTTTTTTGTAGATATAGACAGTGTTGGTCTTAAATTTAAATTGAGAGGAAATATAAATGGAACAGCTAAAACAATTTTGAAAAATTAAAGTAGAATGAACACCCTTACCTGGTTCTACAGCTATCTATGTAGTTAAAATAATCAAGACAGTGTGGTATTGGTGAATACCAATGAGACAGAATAGAATCCATGTTGAGCCCCACGTGGATATGGCCGCCTGATTTTGACGAACGTGCAAAAACAATTTAGGAGGAAAACTAGTCTTTTCAACAAGTAGCACTGAAATAATCCATGGGTAAACACATGTAGCTCAACCTAAACTTTGTATTTTGCTCAAAAATTAACTCAAATGGATTATAAATTTAACTTTAAATGTACAACTATAAAACTCTTGGGCTGGGGATTTAGCTCAGTGACACTGCGCCTACCTTGGAAACACAAGGGCCCAAGTTTGATTCCTGGTACTGTAAACAAACAAACAAACAAACACAAACAACTATAAAGCTCTTAAAATACAATGTATAAGAAGAGCTTTAGGATCTAGTCCCCCATGTGGAATTTTTAGACGACACCCTAGAAGTGTACTCCATGAAAAACTAATACATTGAGGGCCGGGGAGTTAGCTCAGTGGTTCCGGCGCCTGTCTCGCAAGCGCAAGGACCCGGGTTCGATTCCCCGGTAACCACATAACAATACTGGGTGTGGAGACCCACACCCAGCAGCAACCAGTACCACATACCACAGTGCCGGGCGTGGTGGCTCACGCCTGTAATCCCAGCACTCGGGAGGCAGAGGTAGGAGGATTGCTGTGATGTGAGTTTGAGGCTGAGCTCAGGGCCAGCTTGAACCACAAAGCGAGACCCTGTCTCCAAAAACCTAAAAAAAAAATAAAACTAATACATTGAAGTTCAACAAATTTAACTTTACTCTGTGAAAGATTCTGTTAAGAAGATGGAAGGTCCACTACAAGTTGGAAGAAAACATTTGTACTTGGCAAAGATCTAGAATATATACTGTACTCTCAAAACTTAACAGTGAAAAATTCTATCAGCAAATATACAAAAGACAGAGATATACTTTACTCGAAGATATCTGGGTGGGAAACAGACATATGGGAAGATGATTATCATTATTAAATTTTTTTAAAGTTTTATTTTTTTTGAGACAGGGTCTCCCTTTGTAGTTCAGGCTGGCCTTCAACTCATTATTTACCCCAAGTTAACCTTGAACTCACAGTAATCCTCCTGCCTCTGCCTCCCAAGTGCCGGGATTATAGGTGTGAGCCACCATGCCTGGCACTGTGGTGTGTGGTACTGGGAATTGAACTCAGCACCTTGTGCTTACAGGAAGACATCGGAATCATTGAGCTAAATCCCCAGCCCTATCGTTATTAACTTCTAAAGCATGGATCTGGAAACCATGATGGAGCATCTAAGACGTGGGGCCAGTGGGAGGAAGTGAGATCACTTCTATCCCGACCTTTGCTATCTCTCTCTGCTTTCTGGCCACCAGGTGACCAACAGTACTCTTCAGCCAAGAATACTTGCCACGATATGCTATGTACTATGGGCCCAAAGCAACAAGGTCAAACAACCACACTCAGAAACTTCTGAATCCATGAGCCAAAATAAATGTTTCTTGTTTCAAGTTGATTTTTTCAAGTTTTTTGTTGTTGTTGTTGTTGTTTTTTGAGATAAGGTCTTGCTTTGTAGTTCAGGCTGTCTCTGAGCTTGAACAAAATGGACTATTTTACACAGAACAACTTGAGTGGATCTATTGGGAATTGTGTTCAGAAAAAAAAAAAGATCCTGAAAAGGTAATATGTTATATATTACATTTAAATAACATTCTCAAAAATGTCAAAATTACAGAGCTTGTGGTTTTTTTTTTTTTTTTTGGTTGCTGTAATAAATTATCACAGTGTTGGTGAATAGAACAAAACAAATGCATTCTCTCAGTTTTGGAGCCAGAGTCGGAAACCGAGATGTCCACGAGATCAGTGTTCTGAGTCTCTGAGGCAGAAGCTGTTCTGTGCCTTACTCCAAGCTGCCACAATCTTTGCATCCTGGCTTCCAGATTCATTACTGCATCTCTGCCTCCCTCTCATGGCCTTGTCTTCTCCGTGTGCATCTCTGTCTTTTTCTTCCAAGCATTTCCTATCATTGGATTCACCTTAATGTGAGAGTGATTTCTTCTCAAGATCTTTGACTTGGTTGCGTTTGGGAAGGTCTTCTTACATTGCTGTGATATGTATGGTTTGTCTGCTCTTAAACCCATGTTGAAGTCTGGTTGCTGTGATGATGGTGTTGAGGGGGCCACTGGTGTGTGACTGGATCATGGAGGGAGCAGGCTCTTGCTCTCGAGACTGCTTTAGTACGGCAACAGGAGGCTGTTAGGAGCCAAGGTGGCTCCTCGGGCCTTTCTCTGCTCATGCTCTCACGTTCCCTTCTGCTTTTTGACATGTGTTGAAGCAACCCAAGAACTTCTCCACCTAGGGCAGCTCAGTCTAAATGTTTGTTCTTTAGAAGCTATCCATTCTCTAGCAGGGCATGATTGTCCATACGCACCCCTGTAGTCTTAGCACTCAGGGAGGCTGAGGCTGTAAGATCACAAGTTCAAGTCCTACCTGAGCAACTTAATGAGACCCTGTCTCAAAATGAAGAATAAAAAGGACTGAGAAATAAATAATGTGGCTCGGTGGCAGAGTGCTTCTGGGTTCAACTCTAGCACCAAAAGACATAATCAATTCACTGATATTATATTATAGCAACAGAAACCAGACTAAGACTATAAATAAGGTATTTACAGATTGTAGGGACGAAGAGTTTGACATCTGCTTGGAGGCTAGTGCTCAATCCTCTAAAGAAAGGAAAATTAGATTAATGGTTGCCAAAAGTTAGGAATGATGAGGAGAGGGTGGTATGAATTGATGAGTAGCTCCAAAGGACAATCTCTGTGGTATTGAGGTCTTGGATCTTAATTTTTGTTGTGGTCATGTGAATCACATTGTAATAAAAAGATATACATACCAGCCAGAACAATGTCGTTTTGCTGGTTTTGATATGTAGTTCAGTTATGTAAGATGTTATCATGGGAGAAAGTATCTGATGGTACATGTGGATCTTTTGCAAATTCTGTGAATGTATAATTGTTAGGAAATGGCCCTTTATGGTGTGTGTGTGTGTGCAGGCACAAACATAATCAAAAGACAAATGACAAAATACAAACTAGCAAGAAATATCTCTCACTAATTACACAAAATAAAAATATGGCTAATAATGGAGTTGGGAATAGTGGAAGTTCTCAGAGCATTCCTATGGCCAGCACTGTCCTTCCTTGTTACCGTGCAAACCTCTGCTCAGGGCGGAGTCTGTTCACTGCTTCTTGGTTCTGTTTGGCCTTGGCTGCTGTGCCCAACAGAATGCCAGAGTGCTGTCCCACGACTTCAGAATCCAGTCCCTAAGTAGACTGACAGTCCCCTCCTCCCATTACTGAGGACTGAACTCAGGACCTTGTGTTCGTCAAGCAGGTGGCAGTGCCAGTGAACTATATCCCTAGCTTCATCTCCTTTCTGAGATCCAGCTGCCATGTATGAAGGCAGACTTTCCTGAGACCCCGCTGTAGAGGAGCTTGAAGAGTCAAACAAGGACTATTATAGTGCTGGACACTTGAGCTGTGTTTCCTCGGGCGGCCTGGTTCACCCCTGTCTGTCCAACGCAGCCACTGAGCAGTCAGGCTGGTGGTAATGGGGGTAGATGGACCACACAGAGGAGCCATCCCACCCACAAAGTCTTGAAGAATCCTAAATCACTGTTGCTTGAAGTCAATATGTTTTGAGGCCGCTTGTCACAGAACAGTAGATGATGTAAACTGAGGATTCATATTTGTAGGTTTGTATTTTGGATCTTAAATGTACTGGCCATGCATTGACTCTTGATCCCCAGCAGATGGCGCAGTTGTGAGGAAGTGGACCCTTCCGTGGGCGGGTGGGTGGGGGGCGGTGCTAACGGAAGATGTGCCCGCTAAGGGGATATGGGGTCTATTTCTGTCTGTCTGGGTCTCTGGCTGCCAGGAGCTGAGTTGCTTTCCTTTGATAACTGCTTCAGCCATACAGGGTCAAGTAACTATGGACTGATGCCTCTGAAATCATGAGCTAAAATAAATCTTTCTCACTTTTAATTTGTTTATCTCAAATATTTTGTCACTATGATGGAAACCTAACCGAGACAATAAGAAACTAAGAACTTAGTAGAATGGTGGGCTAATGAAAGAAGCAGACAGCCCACAGAGAAGGAAATGCAAATGGTCCTTCAACATCAAGAGCACACAGCCTCAGTCATATTAAAAGAAATGCAAATGAGTCTGCCCCTAAGCACAATCTTGAAAATCAGATTGGCAAATGTCCAGCATTTGAAAATGGTTGGTGCGAATGTGGAGAAATGGGTTGTGGAGAATGCAAAACTGTACAGTCCTGATGAAGAGTAAGTTAGGGTTGCTTATTTTAAAAATGCGTTTATCCTTTGACCCAGCAATCCCACCTCTGGGGATCTATTCTACAGATACAGATTCAAAGTATTAAATGATCTGTGGACAAGGCTTTCTACCACGGCTTTGTTTATAAAGCAACAGCTTGGAAACAAGCCAAGGGTCTGTCAATAGGGAACTGATGAAATAAACATGAGCCACAAATGCAAGAAGAATGAAGACATACTGTAGGATGTATTAAGTAAGAAAGAGAGGTGCAGAATCCTGTATAAATTGGGGAACCTTTCTGCAAGAAAAGGGTGAAAACAGGAATAAATATACCAGCGTTCCCTTGTATTTGCATGAAGAAACAGAACAGAAAACTAAGAAAATGGTCGTCTATGAAGGGAGGGGAGATGGAGATCTGTGGGAGTTAAAATTCTCAGTGCATATTTTTATAACTGTTTTGTACTTTTCAGTCTTATTTGGACCTTTGAGCCACACAAACATACAACATGTTAAAAACCAAGCTCAGATGGTAAGGAGGGAACAAAATGAAGGATGACTTTTCCTATCGCTTTTAAGCATGCTGAGAAAGGCCTAAAATTGAATGGGCTGCAGGGCTGCAGAACTCCGTGTACTTTAAGTGGGGGGATTTTATGGCATGTGAAATATATTTGAACAAAACTGTAAAAAAGAAATAAGGAAAATATACATCCTCAAAACTTTTGTAAACTCGAGGTAGTGTATTTTTTCCCTTTATTAAGTTCATCAGTACATAATGATCACATTCAACATTGAGAATTTGTATCTGTACATGATATATCTTGGTTCGCATTTTTTCCCATTCCCCTGCCCTCCCTACAACTCCCAGCCTCCTATATACATAAGCTTTGTTTCCACCATCGATTTTCTCCCCTTCTTTACTTTCCTCTATGCTTGCCCTTTTCCTTTTCCCTTTGAATATTTTCTTCCTATTTCATAATACTTACTATACATTCTGGACCTCATTTATACTTTTAATTTTTCATACTGGGGAAATGATATGGTATTTACCTATCTGTGTCCTATTTATCTCACTTATGAGCATAGCCTTAAGGTATTTCCAGTTAAGTATAAATGTTATCATTTTTTATGGCTGAGTATACTCCATTTTATTAAAAAACACATCTTTATCCAGTCTAGTTGATGGACCTTTGGGCTGTTTCCAAGATTTAGCTATAACAAACTGTGCAACTATAAAAATGGGCTCATATATGTTGCTGTGATATGAAGCTTTTAATTCGCTCATATAGCAGGGTCAAATGAGACCTCTAATCCTAGTTTTTTGAGAACTCTCAATACTGATTTTCACAGTGGTCACACATTGTTGATCACTAGTCTATATTCCCACCTACAGTGGAAAAGGGTTCCTTTTCCCCCACAACCCTGCCAGCATTTGTTGTTGTTTGATTTCTTGATAGCAGCCATTCTTTCTGGAGAGAGATGGAATCTCAGTGTTGTTTTCATCTGCATCTCTTGAATGACCAATGATGTTGAACATTTTTTCATGTATTTTTTTGCTGCTTTTACTTCTTCATATGAAAAATGCCAGTTCATTTCAGATGCACTTTTTTGAATTGTGTCTTTAAATTTGAGGGGGGCTGGTTTTTTTTTTTTTTCTTTTTTTTTAGGTTTTTTGAGACAGGATCTCACTTTGTGGTTCAGGCTGGCCCAGAGCTCAGCCTCAAACTCACATCACAGTCCTCCTGCCTCTGCCTCCCGAGTGCTGGGATTACAGGCGTGAGCCACCACGCCCGGCACTGTGGTATGTGGTACTGGTTGCTGCTGGGTGTGGGTCTCCACACCCAGTATTGTTATGTGGTTACCAGGGAATCGAACCTGGGCCCTAGCGCTTGCAAGACAGGTGCCGGAACCACTGAGCTAACTCCCTGGCCCTGAGGGGGCTGGTTTTTTAAAGTTCTTTATATATTCTGCATAGTAGTCCTTTGTCTGAGAAACAGCTGATAATGTTTTTCCCACGTTGTAGGTTGTGTTTTCACTCTGTTGGTGGTTTCTTTTGCTGTGCCAAAGCTTTTTAATAAGATGAGATCACAGTTGTTGATTCTTTCTGCTAGTTTCCGTGCTGCTGAGATTTTGTTCATAAAGTCTTTCCCTGTGTCAGTGCCTCTAAGAGTTCTACCTAGACTATCTTCCAGCAGGTTTATTGTTTCTGTCTTAATATTTAAGTGTCTAGTACACTTTAGTTTAGTGCCTGGTGAAAGACATAGATGTAGCTTTAATCTTCGGCAGGTTGAAACCCAGTTTTTCCCAGTCAGTCTTACACACAAAGTCTTCTGGATAAAGAATAAACATTTTTCTTATGTATATGGGGGGGTGGTAGGGTGGGTAGGGCTATGGGAAAAAATGAGAATTAAGTTGTGTCTTATACTGGTACAAATCCTCATTAAGGAGTGCAGTCATGATGTGTATATTTAATGTACCAATAAAGATAAAAAAATAAACATTTTTCAATTTATTCCACAGTATAATAATTCAGAGGCTAAAACTAGACAAGAAGTAGGGAGAGAAGTAAACTGGAGGCTAACACCTCAAAAACAGGGGACAAATACCAGATGAGTAAAATATTAACAAACTGAACCCAGCTAGTATTGTGAGAATGTTAAGTTTGTTCACGTCAAGTTTGTTGTGTTAGCGTCCCATTGTTGTGGTAAAATGCCTGAGTAGAGCAGTTATGAACACGGAGAGATCTATTTGGGCTCACATTTTCCATCCATGGCACCTGGCCCCACTGCTTCTGGCCTGAAGTGATGCAGTCCTTCATGATGGTGAGTGCACGGGGAACAAAGTTCCTACAGTAGCCAGGGAGGAGAGACTGAGAAGTGAGGCCTGGCTAGAAAGACTTTTGAGGCACATCCCAGGACCTGCTTCCTCCAATTCGCTCTACCCACTACAGTCTCTGTCTTCTTCCAGTGGCTCCACGAGGTGGGCCTGAGCCCTCGGCACAAGAGCCTTTTGGAGCCGGTGCAGATCTGAACGGTCAGGGCTGTCCTATCCCAGAAGCTGCTTCGTGCTAGAAAGTCCCGTGAACTCACAGTGTGCTGTGGTTTGAGTACAGGGTGTCCCTACCCAGACTTACGTTGAACACTGACCCCTGTGGGGCAGTGGGGCTGGCGCTGGAGCCCACACTCATTTCTTGCTCTCTTTTGTGGGTGAGTTCTCCCTCTGAGGGTCTGGAAAGCCGGTTGCTATGAAGAGAGCTCAGCCTCCTTGGGTTTTTCCTTCTTCTCTTCTGCCATGTGGCTTTTTTTCCCCACGCGCCAGCTTGGCCATCTGCTTTGCCGTCCTCATCAGAGGCCAAGCAGATGCTGCCGCTGTGCCCTTGAAGTTCCAGAGCCGTGAGCCAAAATAAGCCTCTTTTCTGTGTAAACGACCAGTCTCAGGTATTTTCCTGTTGCAATGGAAAATGGACTAAGACACCATGTTACTAGGCAGAAGGAAAAAATAGCAGATGATATTTTCAATAGATGCAGAAGAATAATGATAAAATTCAAATGACTTTTATAAAAAGCAACTAGACTCTCAGGGAATTAAGGATACAGGGGGATGTACCCTCTGATCTACTGCAATGTTACATTTGACAGTGAAGGGCTAGCGGGAGTCCTCAGACTGTGCAGAGTTCGGGCTGGAGCCTGGTGTACTCTTCTCATTCAGGGCTTCCTGATGTGGGGGGCACTGAACAGGATTCGGTGCAGAATGACTGATGAAAGGATGCCGAGTTATAATTGCTGTCTAATGATATGCTGTATAAATAGAGCATTCCCAAGTTCACAGAGATAACTAGAATTAATAAGCGAGTTTAGCAAGTTGCTTGATATATGATCAATAAACAAAAATCAATTGCCTTTTTTGCTCCAAAGAAAACACTGGAAAAAAAATCAATTCACCAAAACAAAAAAATGGGGTGCCTAGCCACAAAGCCAGGAAATGCTTTGCAAGGGATTTCTAAGGCCACAGTTCCACTGACCTTGAGTCATACCCAAATGTGGCAGCTGGAGGTGCTAAAAGATGGAGCCTGGTTCTGGCTCGCAGACCTACACCACCACTCCTGCGATGGGTGCGTGTATTAGCTGCCAGCTGCTCGGAGTATTATAATACTTCCTTTGTGCAAAAGAGGAGGAGCCTAAGAGATAGAGGGAGATAGGAGGACAGGGTGAGGGGGTGAAGGAAACGCTGACGTGTGCGCTGTCCATCCACCAGCTCCCCGTGGTGAATGTAATGATCATGCACCGCAAACACAGGCTAGCAAAAGACACAGAAGAGGAGAATATTACAGTCATCTTTGTCTGTGAGAGGGACGTATTCTGAGACCTCCACTAGGTCTAAAGCTGGGAATAGATCTGAACTCTATATAGACTGTATTTTTCCCTCTACAAGCATACCTATGCTAAAATTAATTTATGAACTTGGCACAGTAAGAGCTTAATAACAATAACTAATAATAAATATAACAGCAATATATTATAATAAAAATATGTGAATGTGGTCTCTTTCTTGAACTAGGAAAAGCCAGGCATAGAGGCGTACACCTGTAATCCTGGCTACTTGAGAAGCTGAAGCAGGATTACAAGTTGAAGGCCAGCCTGGGGAATTACATGAGATCCTGTTTCAAATAAAATAAAAAAGGCTGAGGATGTAGCTCAGTAGTGGAGCACTTGGGCAGGGTGTGGGAGGCCCTGAATTCAACTCTCAGTATTGCAAAAAAGGGGGAAAAAATCAAGACAAGTATTAATATATTTCAACTCCAGCTGACAGCAGATAACTGCAGAAAGCAAAACTGAGACTAAGGGGGTGGGAGGTACCATCCATGGAAGGTGTAGGACTCCCCCAGCAGTGACCACTGGGTTGGGCCACTCTGTTCTGCTTCCTTGTCACTGTCTCTGGCCATACCTAAAAGGGAACATCAGCTGTACCTGCAGAGCGGGATGGTGACAGGTGTTAGCAGCTGGCTTAAGGTGTCCATCTGCTCATGTTGCTAAGATGAATTATAGATGAGTCACACTGTGGGCTGATGTTCTGTCCCCAGACTCCTGTGTTGAAGCCTTGTCACCAGCATGGTGGTGGTAGATGGTGTTTTGAGGGTGACAGGTAGGACTCCCGCTTTTATAAACAGGTCCAGGCCTGCTCTTCCTGCTGCTGGCTGTGTGCAGACACAGGGAGAAGGACCTCCTGTGGACAAGACAGCACTCCCTCACCAGGCAGTGAGTCTGGAGCTATGAGAAATCCACCTCTGTTGTTTACCAGCCACCTAGTCTATGGGATTTAGATATAGCAACAAAACAGAACAAGGGAGTAGGTGACAGAGGTCCCAGAGCAAGCAGGTGGGAAGCAGCTGGGCTTGATGAGGTTACTCTCGCCTTGGGCACCCCGTTCTCAGAGCAGCCTTCTCCTTTGCAGTTGCCTCCTGGCCCATTGCGGGCCTGCCCTCACTCTCCCTTTGACCTCTGAGCCTTGCTCCTGAAAGAGTCACCTAGCAAAAGCAATAAAAATAAAGACTGTGTTTCCTGAGCCAGCCTCAATGGTTTCCCCTCTCTCCTTGATCCATCGCTCTGAGCTTGGCATAATCAAGAGGTCCGTGGTGGTTTTATAGACCACCAGGGTGGTGAGTTCTTTTACCTTCCTGTCTTTGCCCCACTGCCTCGAGTGGGCTCTGCCTCCCCTGTGCCCCATGGGGACACTGTGGTCTTCTAGGACCACCTGTTCCAGGGCTTCCCCAGGGAGGAGCTAGTTGATCTCCCTTGGCTGGCAGGTACAGGTAGATGAGCTGCCAGAGGAGCCTGTGCTGGTGTAGGGCTCAGTGGGCATGGTTGGGGGGAGCACATGTGCTACTGCAGCAGGTTTTATTACTGAAAGCTCAGAAAAGTTCACATCTTTAGTCTAGGACCAACGTGGGTGAGTGTCTTTGCCTGCTTTCTGTTGTTATAATGCATTAATGGAGACAGGGTGAGTTATAGAGAAAAAAAGGTCTATTTATTTATTTTTGAAAAAAGATTTATTTTGGTCTGAGGTTCTGGAGGCAGAAGGTACCACTGTCTCTTTGGCTTCTACTGAGCACCTTGAACAACTTCAATTAATTCATCGCGGAAGTGGAAGGATAAACGGGTGTGTGTGAAAGAGAGAAGTGGACCATAGTTCACCTGTTTTGTGAGAAAGGCGTTAACCGTGGAGGAGGGCTTAGCCACCCCCTGGGCCCTACCTCCCGACACAGCTGTGGTGAGGACCTAAGTCTCAGCGCAGGTTGGGTAGGGACAAACCATGGCATCTGGGAAGGAGCCTGTTGGTGTGACAGCTGCTCCTACAAAGCTCTGTGAAGGGAGAAGGCCAGAGCTACACTGCGAACACTTCACTGGTCAGGGATGCAAGGCTTGGGTTTCTACAAACCGAGGTCACCGAGGGGCTTACAGAGCATTAGCTCAGTGCTGTGGGTGAGGGCACCTTGAGAACTTTCTGTTGTGCGGGTGGCTCTGAGGCCATGGCTCCAGAGCAACACCCCTGCAAATGGGGACCTACCAACAGCGGGAGACTTCTCATCTCCCCAGGCTCTTGTGTCCTGTCTAGGGACCAGGGATCCTGGACGCCTGAGAGCCTGGAGCTGCGCTGGAGCAGGGCTGGAGCCTCTGCCTTTCAGCCTTCTGACCTTGTGTGGCCTTCACCTTCCTGAATTATGAGCTGTGCAGGCACCAGCTGCCAATGCCTGCATCCCAAGACGTCCAGAGCAGAATGTGGTTTGTTGATAGGAGCTTTGGTGCCTTGAGCAGACAGCCATGTCATTTCAAGGACAGTGATAGAGACCCTCTCTATGGATCCTGCTGGATTAATGACAGACCTCAGGGATTTGATGTCCTTGCCCTTCAAATCAAGCCCCAAACACACAATTTAGCATTTTCATTTTGATTGGAATTTGTGACTTATTACTGCTATTGGTACTGTCTTAGAGAGCGTGGTTTAAATGTCAAGGTATATTTTTCAGGTGCATAAGACATCAAAGATCACAGCTGTCTGAAAGAGTGAATTTTAATTAGCAAAGGGATCCCATAAAACCTCCCCAGCTCCACAAAACAGCCTGGGTGTTTGTTACAGACTCAGATAGCTGATAAGCGTCCAGTGGATGGGTCTGTAAGAGTGGGAACTGGTTTTAACTTTCAGTCTTTATTGTGAAGTCACTCATGCCAAGTACCTTCAGAAAAGCAGAGTGGCTACACAGTGGCACTACTGCGGTGCCAATGCATGATGGTGCTCCAAAATGTGTATGCCCAATGTGATGCTTCCTGAAGTTGCTCTTATGGCCGGAAGACACTAGTGGCTGCCAACGAAGTGCATTTGCAGAGCTGCTACCTCATCAGCTCTTCCCTCCT
This sequence comes from Petromus typicus, assembly GCA_004026965.1. Taxonomy (NCBI): domain Eukaryota; kingdom Metazoa; phylum Chordata; class Mammalia; order Rodentia; family Petromuridae; genus Petromus; species Petromus typicus. Next base: position 316 of record PVIR01037230.1, on the reverse strand, counting down.
TTTGCTTGTGCCTCCATTCCCCACCCCCACTTTCTTTCTTCCAGGCTTGCTGGAGAATGCTGAGGCCCGGCCTCTGAGGCCAGCCCAGCCTCACCCAGTTCATGGCTGCAGCCCAGCAGGTGGCACCCAGAAACAAGTGGCGAGGGCTGGGCTTTTCACAAGCTCACAGCTCCTGGAACAAAAGCCAACATGCTGTGACTCAGGGTGACGAGGAGCCTAGGCCACAGCACCACGAGGGGCAGGAAGCAGAGTGTGATGGGGAGGGTGCCTGCAGAGTGATGGCAGGCTGGAGAAGTTCAGTACTAGCAGGTTTTAG
>PVIR01037229.1:0-15330 GCA_004026965.1 Petromus typicus | reverse complement strand
ATCACAATCCTCCTGCCTCTGCCTCCCGAGTGCTGGGATTACAGGCGTGAGCCACCACGCCCGGCACTGTGGTATGTGGTACTGGTTGCTGCTGGGTTGAGTCTCCACACCCAGTATTGTTATGTGGTTACCGGGAATCGAACCCGGGCCCTTGCGCTTGCAAGACAGGCGCCGGAACCACTGAGCTAACTCCCCGGCCACTGTTGGGATTCTTAAGGCTTGCTTGTTTCAGATCAGCCAGGGCGAGGTTATGGCTAAGACCCATGGGTTTACACTGTTTATGAATCACTTTTGTTCATTAAGTTGTCAAAAGATAATTGTTGACTACAAGGAAATTTTTTAAAGACATAAACATAAAAATTTGAGTTCCTTTTATGATGTTTTAGGTCAGAAGATTTACGGCGTGAATTTGGCCGCTATGGTCCTATAGTTGATGTGTATGTTCCACTTGATTTCTACACTCGACGTCCAAGAGGATTTGCTTATGTTCAATATCCTTTCTTCAGATGACTGATTAGTGAGGGGTGAAGTTTCAAATTCAAGTTTATGTAAGTGGTAACATCTAAAACGTAGTTTATTTTTGTCCTCTAATAAATGTCTGTGTCTTCAAATTTTTGAAAATTAATTCTGACTCACATTGCTCTTACTATTCCATTAATCCAAAAATAGTTAAATATTTAAGTTTCCATTCATGTTGCTGAAATGCTGAAACGCAAATCAATGATTATAATGTGATTTTAAATTTGAATTCATTCTGGTTGCTACCACCTTTAATGTAAGTCAAATTAAAAGTATGTTCTTGTGCTTAGCAATTAAAGTTTAGTAGTCTTGTTTGTTAATTTGAATCACTTGATCAAAAACAAATTGTATAACAATGAGGTAAACTTCTTTAATATTGTCCCCTAATTTGCTGTCCTCTGTTGTTACCTCAGAATGTAAAGCTGTACAGTTATGGCGACCCCAAAGAGAAAGCATGAAAGAACCTTTAGAGTAGAGTTCAACACTTAAGGCAAGTAGACAAGCCAAAGACCTCTTAAGGATCAGGCTTGGAAGAGAAGGGAGAGTTTGGGAAAAGAAAAAATAAAGAAAAGCTGGAAGAAGGACAAGCCTAATGGGAGACAAAGCCTCGCTTTATCTACAGAGGGGGAAAAGGTTGTTTTTCAAAGTTAAAGATAAAGCCATCTGTCATATTTGGCCAAGCATCTCATGACAAGTCCTTCTGACAAGCACTTAAAGAGTTAAAGGTCAAGATGAAGTTGAATGATGGCCAAGATTAAAGGAGTCATACCTGATGTATCCTACAGAATAACTATTTTCTTTCTTTCTTTCTTTCTTTCTTTTTTTTTTTAATGTTTTGTAAGCAGTTAATTTTCAAAATTATTCTGGTTTGGTCTAGTGACAAAACCTGTGACTTGATTTATGTGGGCTTTGATATTGTGATTGTAGTCTTGTATAATGCACTTTCTCTTAGCCTATCAAGTTAAATTGCGACAGGATGTAACATTGTTAAGCTTAAATTTGGCATATCTTGGTTTGGTGCAGCTGGTCAGAGACTTTGAAGTAGCATTAGGTTGTAAGATCAGTCCTCACAGCCCTGCTTACAGGGAAGGCAAGTGCATGGACTGGAATCTATTTAGAAACAGCTCTGGTGGTCTTATAGGGTCAAAGCCACTAGACGTGCCATATTGATTTTTTTAGATGGCTGCTAGGAACACACACAAATTCTAACTTCTGGCGCTTAGCTGTGTGTAGCCTGCTGGCACTGGACTGCTTTTAGCACATATGATCAGTTGACCCTGAATGGGTTGCAGAAGGCCTTCTCCCTGGTATAGTACCAGATTGAGATCTATGGGAAATTGGTTCTTGACCTAGTTTCAGGTGACAATACTTACCCTTCTTTGAGATCATCTTCCTACAAAAACAAAGATTTGGACTATGAACTTGAGGTCGGGAAAATTCTTGCCGCTCTAATTCTTGCTGCTTAAAACCTCTTGCAACTTTTTAGTGGAATCATAGTGAAACTGATGGAGAGGGGCCAAAAAACACTCCCACAGGGCCAGTGATCAAAGACAGTTATGGGCATTAGTTGCCAAACTCTTACACGGAGAGTAATAGTTAATTCTGTATTTTGGTTCACAATGTTACCTGATTTGGGGCAGTCTAGAAACAAATGTCAGTAGTTTGACTCAGTTACAGGTGGCCAAAAAAAGGTGGTTGTATAAAGGAATCCAAAAGAAAGTACTTATTATATATGTTCAGTAACTCTTATTGTAGCCTTAAAATAGTTAAGAGTAACAGGTTTAGCGCTTACATAATACAATTAAATTACTCCATGACTGGCATTAGAGTACTTGGCTGCCCACACTGCTGCTGCTCTTCTGCCTGAGTCTCTTTGCAGCTGGTCTTCTTTTCCTATGTCTGACTTCACGGGTAAAGTGTAAAACCTTGCCATCCAGGTCAGGATACTGTTTCTGAGGGTAGCCTCAGGATGCTTTGTTCTTACTAGAAATTTTTACATACGACTCTTGATGTAAATTCTTTTTAGTTTTTTGAAATGGGATCTCATTTTGTAGTTCAGGTTGGCCCTGAGCTCACTATGTAGACCAGGCTAGCCTTGAATTCACAGCAATCTTCCTGCCTCTGCCTCCCCAGTGCTGGGATTACAGACATGAGCCACCACGCTGGTAGTTATTTCTTAAATTACTATATTCTGTCTTAGAGTCCAATTGTGTTAGTCTTGAGGAATGTTCATTGTGTGTATCCTATATTTTCCATCAGCCTTTTGATGTTGAAAGCCTGATAAAGATTTGGAAAAGCCTCTCCTTTCACTTAATCTACAGTGACCTCCAGTAGAGAGTGAAAAACCTGCTGCAGTCCTTAATTCCTTCTGGCAGTAAAAATGGGAGGTCTGGTGGGGCCAACACAGCCCATTTTGTCTGTTATAAAAGCACTCTAATAGGAATTGTGAATGTATTGCTTCGAGAGTGTTTTCTAAATCAGCTCTCCAAATTGTTCTGAAACTTAGGAAATAAAAATGAGCAGGCAATTGTTAGGAATTAAAGTTCATACTGAAATTTAACCTAGCTCCCTTCTGAACTTTTATATGAAACACTACTTTGAATGTGTGTGTAGCTCCTGCTGGAATCATTGTTTTAGAGAGCAAGCTGTGAGTTGGACAGAATAACTACTGTAAACCCAAAGATTCTGATAGGAATATTGCTAGCATGGGGAGAAAGGACAAGTTAGCTTAGTGTCTCAGATCAAAAATTAATGCCAGCAGTTTCAAGCTGATAAATACTATCGTTTTTTTCTTTCCTTTTTTTTTTTTTTTTGAGACAGGGTCTCACTTTGTAGTTCAGGCTGGCTCTGAGCTCACTGTAGCCTGAGCCTCAAACTCAGAGCAGTCCTCCTGCTTCTGCCTCCCAAGTGCTGGGATTACAGGCATGGGTCACCACACCCTACATTGTTGTATGTGGTTACTGGGGATGGAACTAAGGGCCTGTACTTGCAAGGCGGGTGGCAGAACCACTGAGCTAAATCCCTGGCTCTGATAAACATTATCTTATAGAAACCTATCCCAAACTCACGTGTTGGGAGGAAGCTGTTCTTTTAGTGTCCTGTGTATCTATGGCTTTCCAGTCTAGAACTCCTTACTGTAGTCTGTTACTTGTTTATAGCATGCTGTTACAGTCTGCATGGGTGTAATATGCCTTTGGCATAGTGTTTGCATATTGCTTGATTCTGTCTTGATACCCACAAGTGGCTAGCATGCTTATTTTCCCTGTGCAGTGCAAGGAAGACAGCTACATAAATAATAGTATTAGATGAATGGGGGGCACCAGCAAAATAAACTTGAAGTTGATGCTTTCATCTCTGTAAGGTAAGGTATATACTGCTTGCTTACACAAGAACTATTGGTGGTGTTTCTTTTTTGTTTTTCCATTTGAAACAAATACATGAAAATAGTATTTTGGGTTTAAGAAATTTTTGTTTTAGCACCCAACATGAATTGACTGACTTGTCTTTTCTGTCTAGTTTATAAAGTTAACTCTTAAAAACTCAAGAAATCTTTTTAATAGCATAATTTAACAATTCAATTCAACATATATTCATGTGTTTTCTATAGAACACATACCTTGGGAAATCACAGGTAACTTTTATGCTATGAAATGTTAATGGCTGAATCAACCAAGTAGTGAGTATAGTCTGATTGGTTTTCTATAACAGTTTTGGGAGATTGAATTATTCCAGATTTACCAATTGAACTTTCATTTATTATCAAAGTTTGCAAAAAATTCCCAAGCCCCTTAACATTTAGCACATTTGAGGATGTTCGCGATGCTGAAGATGCTTTACATAATTTGGACAGAAAATGGATTTGTGGACGTCAGATCGAAATACAGTTTGCACAAGGGGATCGGAAGAGTAAGTACCTTTGTTCCCAACATATATATTATTTTAGAATGGTATTTTGGGAATTTTCTGAAGTATTTATGCAGTATGTGTGTTTGTTCTAAGAAAGACTATTTTGCATACTTCATATTTTCTCAAGTTGATTGCAGTTTGTAGATACCATAGATGTCAAGATTATGTGGCAATCTGAATACCTGAAATGTTTTGTTGGACTCTATAGATAGCTGGTTAGCTATCAGTAATAGCATGTTTAATATACTGGGGATGGAGCAGAGAGATAAATGTTGTAAAGGTTTTGGGTCTCCTGTGCCAGGGCAGCCTGGCAAAACAACCAGGTAACCAGGCCTGAACGATGCGGATGGGAAATAAATAAATTGAGACAGGAAAGCTGGGTTGGAAGGGCTCATCAATCAGTACCGAGTGAGCACCGTGTTTGTTTCTCAGGCTTCTTTTATACACTGAAAATCAAGTCTGTTAAAAGATTACATTAGCACAAATCAAAGTGTAATTGCAAGAAACACTTCAGCAGGAAATTCCAACAGAACTCCTAACAGCCAGGAATTTCTTTGAAGCTGTCTCTAACACCTATCTCTACTCACACCAGCTAAAGCAGGTTAAAAGGTTAACGAAGACACAAGCTGTTTTTCTTCTTTTTTTTTTACTTTTATTGCCAAACTATCTTAAACTTCATGTCTCATTATGTGCCTAACTAGAAATCTTATCTCGCAAGTCACTGTACAGAGCAAGCATAATTTATTCTGCTAAAGCAGTTTCTTTTTAACTTGCACAGGCTGTTAAAGTTGTTATCCTAAATACTTTAGGGACATGTATCAGTGAGCCCACTTTCTCTAGGACCAAACCGTCTCCATGTTTACTTTTCTTTGACCAGCCAGGGCAGCAACCTGAGGAGGTTGCAGATCTTCCTCTCTGGCCTTTGACAGCTTCCTTTGTAGTGCAGATCTCTTGATTTATTCAAGGCAGCACCAAAAACAATCCTCTTAAAGGAGAATGGCCAAACTCCTGAGGTGAGGTGCAGCTCCTGATACTCTTGAGCCATTTCTCTTCAAAAAGATCTATAAAGTATAACAATTATGTGGCTGTAAGACTGTCATTGTGGGTAGTACAAGTAGAGTAGGAAAGGCTGTCTAAAGCTATTGTGCAGGCAAATGTTAGCTGCAATTTGATGGGAAAGGACAGTAAGACCTGGGTTTGCATTCTGACTCAGATATTTTACATTAGGCAAGAACTAGAAGATTAAAACAGCTACTAAAGCCAGGCGTGGTGGCGCATTCCTATAATCCCAGAATTGGGGAAATAAAGCATCACTGAGACCTCAAGGCTTGCCTGGGCTATATAGTGAGTTCGAGGCCAGCCAGAACTACAAAGCTAGACCCTGTCTCAACAAAAAATCATAAAATAGTTGCTGAAAAGAGAGCTATTGATAATTCTCTACTTTATGAATTATTAGTACAGGGTTCTTAGGCATATGCTGTGTTTATAAATTATACATACACCCCTATACATAAGTTATCTGTTTTGTTGGATAGACTAAAAGTTGAGAGCCAGTGGTACAAGTATATACAGTACAAAGGATCAGAAGTGTTAGTTCCCCCACTGCTTTTTTTTTTTTTTTTTTTTTGAGACAGTATCTTGCTTTTGTTGTTCAGGCTGGCCCTGCGCTCAGCCTCCAACTCACATCACAGCAATCCTCCTGCCTCTGCCTCCTGAGAGCTGAGATTACAGGCGTGAGCCACCACACTCAGCACTGTGGTATGTGGTACTGATTGCTGCTGGGTGTGAGTCTCCACGCCCAGTATTATATGTGGCTACCGGGGAATCGAACCCCGGTCCTTTCGCTTGCGAGACAGGCACTGGAACCACTGAGCTAAACCCCCGGCCCATAATTTACAGTATAGATTTCTATAGTCAGAAATAGTTGGTACATCTTGATCAACAAGCTAAATTAGACAGCATTTAAAAAACAAGCTAGATGTGGTACATGCCTCAAATGCTAGCACTTTGTGTCTTAGATTGAAAGGAAAAAAAAAACATTTAGGGGGATGATAGTATCTTTTTTTTTTTTTTAATAGGTTTTTTGAGGCAGGGTCTCCCTTTGTGGTTTAGGCTGGCCCTGAGCTCAGCCTCCAACTCACATCACAGTCCTCCTGCCTCTGCCTCCCGAGTGCTGGGATTACAGGCGTGAGCCACCACGCCCGGCACTGTGGTATGTGGTACTGGTTGCTGCTGGGTGTGGGTCTCCACGCCCAGTATTGTTATGTGGTTACTGGGGAATCGAACCCGGCCCCTTACGCTTGCAAAGTCAGGCGCCGGAACCACAGAGCTAACTCCCCAGCCCAATAGTATCATTTTTAACATAAGTCAGTCTTCTGTTCATATCCTTGGAAGTAAATGTTTTCCTAGATTAATACTCATAGCCTTGACCCAATTTAGAAATAAAGACAAAATTTATTTTGTGTATATTGTACTAAAATTAGAAACATCCCTAAAACAGATTCCAGACACATTTTTCCTTTGTATAAAAGATGATAATAGTATTTTTTGTTTCTAAATATTTCTGTGGTGTGTTGTATTTCCTAGCACCAAATCAAATGAAAGCCAAGGAAGGAAGGAATGTGTACAGCTCTTCACGTTATGATGATTATGACAGATACAGACGCTCTAGGAGCCGGAGTTATGAAAGGAGAAGATCAAGAAGTCGGTCTTTTGATTACAACTATAGGAGATCTTATAGTCCTAGAAAGTAAGTGTGATGTATGATGATGGTCTGTTTTTTTGTTTTTGTTTTTGTTTTTTTAAGAGGTCTTTGTAGCCAGGTGTGGTAGTTTGTGCCTGTAGACCCAGGCATTTGGGAAGCAAAAGCTGGCCTGGGCAACATAGTGACACCTCATAGCAAAAATAAAAAAGATGTTTGTTAGCTCTCTTTCCCCTTCGAATTTTTGTGTACTTTTAATTACAAAAATACATGTGTGTATGTATATAATGCTTTGTTGAAACTAAAAGTATTTTTGTGTTTCACTTTCTTAAAAATTTAAGGTACTATAGACATTTGTCACTGTTTGCTTTTTCTGATATACTTTTTAGCAGTAGACCGACTGGAAGACCACGACGTAGCAGAAGCCATTCCGACAATGATAGGTAAATAACTTTTGCTTTGAAAAAGACTCATGTTTTTCAATTTCAGAGTGAACTTTTGCTCTAAAAATAACAAATTTGATTAATATAGAATCTAATTTTTACTCTAATTGTATCTCTCCTCTGTTTTAAAAGATTCAAACACCGAAATCGATCTTTTTCAAGATCTAAATCCAATTCAAGATCACGGTCCAAGTCCCAGCCCAAGAAAGAAATGAAGGCTAAATCACGTTCTAGGTCTGCATCTCACACCAAAACTAGAGGCACCTCTAAAACAGATTCCAAAACACATTATAAGTCTGGCTCAAGATATGAAAAGGAATCGAGGAAAAAAGAACCACCTAGATCCAAATCTCAGTCAAGATCACAGTCTAGGTCTAGGTCAAAATCTAGATCAAGGTCTTGGACTAGTCCTAAGTCCAGTGGCCACTGATAGTATAAACCATGATAATTTTTAGGCATGTTAACATTCATTTACTCATAGTTTGGTATACTTAAATTATCAGGATTACAATGTTGCAATGATGCGTAAAAAAACACTTGTTAGTTTTCCCTGTACCGGGCAATGGTTATAATTAAATGATATGCTGTTGAGAAGACACTCTTAAGAGTCCAGTTTGTTTAATGTTATGGGCAGCTACCAATATGTGGTGTCTCTGTATATTTTTGTAAAGATTCTCATTTTTTATGCTTGAAGTACTTGGTGAAAAGATGTTGGTTGACCATAATTTGCAACATTGTCTTATTAAAAATAAAACTTTCATATCCATATTTGGTAGAACTGTTAACCTAGAAATGTAGCTTGCTAATAAAGATAGAATGATATAAAAGTGAAGTTGTAGCCACAGTACAACACCGACTGCTCAGAAAACATTTAGGTTCAGGGTGGACCTTTATGTCTTTCGAGGTGGGTAGGCCCAGATAATAGCTTATTTATGATGCAGTGTGGAGTAGTTCTTTTGTTAACCCCACTGTCTTGGGCAATGATGCTTTTTTTCTGGTTTGCTATGAATATTTGAATCATAAACACATCAGAAAAGTTCCCCTTAAAATTTGAGCAGGGCAGTCAGTTATATCAATTTTAAGGAGAAAAACATGTTTTTAGTAGTTATTCTACAATGTAAGGAGCAGTGTTGACCATTGTTGCTTAGTTTTCTTACTGCTGTTAGAAGTAAATTGTTTCAGTGTAAGTTTTGTTAGTGTGTGCAGATAGGGTAAAGAATTGAATTTTGATGCCTACAGCACTGAGCCTGTGCATTTGTATCAAAATTTAACTACTTAGGTATGAGGGAGGCTTGCTGTTCACATCACAATTTTACTTCCTGTGAGGCAAGTTGAAATACAACAACACTCCCATCATAGGTGATTCTGTGGTGCCATGAAATTTAAATACTTTTGGTAAACAGGATTAGTTTGAGGAAGAGCCACATATGAGTTTTTGGTTATCCTTGTAGTATGTGACTAAAAGTGAGGAATTAATACCCTCAACTATTTATAATTTCTAGTATCTCTTAAAAGATTTTGGAGGCAATAAAAAATGACTTGAAACGTCCAGTCTCATTTCAAAATAAAAGCTCGCATCTTTTAAAATCTCAGAATGCTTGCTTGCAGATCCCAGAAAGAAATACTGTAAGGAAACAGCTCCTTTAGAGAAAATTCTTTTTCAGTTTGGTTTTAGAAATCTAGGCCTTGGCTGTAAAGATAAAAAGATGGTTTTTAAATACTGTTTGTGGAATGTGTTTAAAGGGTTGATTCTAGAACCTTTGTATATTTGATAGTATTTCTAACTTTCATTTCTTTACTGTTTGCAGTTAATGTTCATGTTCTGCTATGCAATCATTTATATGCACGTTTCTTTAATTTTTTTAGATTTTCCTGGATGTATAGTTTAAACAACAAAAAGTCTATTTAAAACTGTAGCAGTAGTTTGCAGTTCTAGCAAAGAGGAAAGTTGTGGGGTTAAACTTTGTATTTTCTTTCTTATAGAAGCTTCTAAAAAGGTATTTTTATATGTTCTTTTTAACAAATATTGTGTACAACCTTTAAAACATCAATGTTTGGATCAAAACAAGACCCAGCTTATTTTCTGCTTGCTGTAAATTAAGCAAACATGCTATAAATAAAAACAAAATGAAGGAAATAATGATTAACTGGAATTATTATAGTATTGGAAAGTCTTTTATAGATAGGGATATTTTTAAATCGTTGCACTAGGCATAATTTACTTTGGAAATGACAAAATCTGCATTGATATTTGGGTCAGCTAATTATAAATTTATACTTTCATTATTAGATGGATCAATAATTCTGCTCTCCCTAAACAAGATGTTAGGTTTTATGTTTATGACATGATTTAAAATTCTTCTTCATTGAATGTTGGTGAGCAATTATTAAGTGAAAATCACTGGGGAAATGGTTTGGGTGTTTTATGGATTGGATTCTAGCTACTTTATAATTGTAGCTGGTAATTTATTAAGTATGATGTGCCAGACACTGTTCAGGAGGCTGTGTGTTAACTCACTCTTCACAAACCCAGTGGAAAAAAGATAACTTTTATTTTCCCTGTATCACAAAAGAAACTGAGACACAATGACTAGTCAATAAGTGGCTGTCAGGATTTGAGCCTGGGTCTGGTTCTTTCTTAAGTTTTGTTTTATAAAGCAGATTATAATTTGAGAAAAGCAAGTTCAGGAGGCAGCCCAATGAAATTAGTCTCTGAATACAACTAGAGGGGCTGATTATTTTCATTTTTATATCTTTGTCAGTTTACTTTTAAGCTTAGACTATTTTTCTTGAGAAACATTGCTCCTAAAATGGTGATATATATTTAACAGAACTTCACAAGGGCTTTTTGAGTTCATAATGGGATCCTACTGATACTTAGGATCTTCATCCAGTGTTTAAGATAATTATGAATCCTTGAGTTCCACAACTACAACTATTGAGTGCCTATTTTGTGTCTAGCTCTGGGCTCAATGTTGTTTTCTTGTCATCAACACTCAACTGAGGGCTGATACTTCACCTCTCCTTTTACTTAAGATCTCTGCATTTTTTTTAAAGCCAAGTAAGGAAGAAGAAAAGAGAGATAATGCTTCAGTGAGAAAGGAAAGGTGCTACATAGTATGTGGGCTAAGTAACAACCTAGGGAAAAGACCTGGGAACTACTGTATGTACTATTCTCTTGAAAAATTGGCCCAATAAGCTGCTACATCCAGTTCAACTAACAAAATCCTGTATACCACAGAGAAGAATAAAGAAAACCAAACTGACAAACATCCTTCTTTTATTTAAGACCAAACTGCAGCTGGAATACCCAGTACAGTTCTGCTTACTACACTTCAAGAAAGATCTGAAAGCGGAAAAAGAACCAAAGAAGGGCAGTTCAAGCGACCAAAGGGTGGGTGGAAGGTGCTGCAGTATGAATACTGTACGAATATTTTGACTGGTATGAAAAGATAAAAGAATTATCGAAAACTACATGGAATAATTGAAGTCCCTTCAAGTTTGAAAGTAAGCATTTTAGGACAAATAAAAGGAAATTCAACTTTGTACTTGTGGAAACTAATCCCTAAATATGAACAGATTTATATTGATTCACAGTTACAGGTCCATAATAAATTACTGAAAACTAGGATTGAGTATTAAGGAAGACAGCCATAGTCTCTTTACAGTGCCTCTATCGGTCTGTCTCAAATTGAATGGGGTGGGAAAAGGCATGATCCAATGTAAACTTTTTCTTGGTTATTTCTTAAATCATTTCCATATATGCCGTTATTGGCAAATCTTGCCTTTGCATATTCTGGTGCCAGTGTTTCCTGCTTAATTGTTGCTTTGTTGGCATCTGAATTTATTTACTTGTATACCACATACAGTTTACATCATCTTTAACCACTTGCTTTCCCAGGTATATTCCAGTTATACTTGATATCCAGCTGAGAGGGCCCATCTCTTCTCACCTCTTTCCTAGTCAGTATGTTAGCAAATACTTACTGAGCTCTTAACTGTGGGGAAAACACTGTACTGGATAACTGGGGAGAAAGATAATACTCAGTAAATGTCTACTGAGTACAATCTAATGAATCATTACAAAATGGCCTTATTGTTTTGAGGTATATCACACAATATTTTGCATCACCCATAATGTTATTAAAAACCCATTACACCTATCAAAGATAACTAATTTTACAGTTACCTGCCCTTTTAATTAAAAGTATCCAGTATTTTGTTTGCATCCCATTAATTCAAATAATGAAAAAGTTTTAAAATCTGTACTAAATTGATTTACTGTGCTGTGACTATAATATACTAGAGTTATATTAATCGCTAACTCTGCCTCAATCACACACATCATAGGAAAAAAAAAATCCCCAAAATAAGTATTTAACTTTGCATTAGATATTCAGGAGACCCTGGGTGCTATGATTAGATTATTTTGGGGAAGACAACTGTTAACCGTCTGACTTAGTATGTTCTGTAATTGAGAAAATGTTTGCCAGATTATACTTTTTAGTGATTTACCTGTACATTTTATAAGGGACATATTCTGTGTATAGTGAATAAATAATTTTTATAGTGTCATAAAAATGTTCTGGGTTCCTTAGTTCCTTACTGAGATACGAGGTTAATCACAGTGATTCCATCTCATTTGACTTTTGTCACATTTCTGTCACATATTTAAAGCTTTATGTAAAATTATCTAAAATCTGGAAATGGAGTTTACAACTATAATTTATAATAATTTGAAAAGTATAGCAGAATGCACATAACTAAATGGAGGAATAAAATGGAGATACTTGTATACTCATTAAAGTTTTTTCCTAACTGCCCAGGGTCCCACAGTGGCAAATTCTAGAGTCCATAAATTCTGGTTCCTCTTTTTTTTTTTTTTTTTTAACTTCAGTTAGAAAGTGCTTTGTAGCTTTATTTTCATGGAGATAATAAAGTTCGTATAATTGAACCTAGAGTTTACTTAGAGCAGATTATAGATTCAGTTATAAAATGTGTGTTATACTTTTACATGATAATTAGCATTGAACTGGTAGCTTTTACTGGTTGGGGTTATGTATTTTTTGAAACAGTACCTTGGTAGTTCACAGATATTTGGTCTTCTGCCATGCTTGTCCATTTCCTGTTGAATTAAGGTTAACACATTTTGCAGGGGAGAATATAGTTGCAAATTTGGTTCAGATTTTTTTAAAGATTGGTGAGTACATATAATATTGTTTCCGAGTCTATTGACTCTATTTCTTGCTGGGAAATAATTTTGTTCATATATAAATCAACAGTACTTGATCTCTGAATTTTTAAATACGATAAATCAGAAAAGCCCCTTAATATAAAAATGTGGATTGTCTCAGTGTTATCTTCTATGGTTGTTTCCTTATATATTGAAAGGTGTTCATATTAAGCACTTAATGTGCCAAGGCATATGCTTTCCAGATACTCTTATCCTAAAATACTTCTGAGAAATGGATGCTACTGCTATTTTACAGATGAGAACTTATCATTTATGCAGTACCTACCATGTGGTAGGCTTTTTGCATACACTCATTCCTCAACTTGTAACATAATGAGTAACTTTTCTGGATGAGAAAGACATTAAGTCTAACCCAAGATCCCAAGCTCTTGTGGCTCAGAGCTTTCCAAATTTTATCTCTTTAGAGACTTGACCATGTGCCTGTTGGAATGTTCTGAGATTGAGAAGGCTGTGACTTGAGTAATTTGGAATAATCTTAATGGCATTCTATTAATAGGAACAGTGGGCTTTGAGGGAATTTCAGGAGTGAAGTGCTCTTCAGTAGTTGATGGCTTGATAAATAGGTGAAGTAGTCTGTGTTCAGCATCTTGCTGCCTATAAGACCTTTGGTAGTCATTATGGAAAGGCTTCCTTTTGAGTCTTTTCCTCTGCCTCATCTTAACAGTGTTGGTTATCTTTATATTTGTGTATTTGTAAAGCCATTTCATCATTGTTAAAGATGAAGATTTTTTTGGAATAAATGAGGCATGTAAATTCATTTCATTGATAATTGACAGTTTGTAAAGATGTGAAAGGCCTTTGTAATTTAGTTTTTCGCAGATACTATTTGAATGCTTGAGAGTGAAATAATAAACTGGTCTAGGAGCCAAAAAATAATCTTGGGTTTTTTTTAAGATTTTGCTGTACTTTACAAATATGTAAGTATCCCAGTAGACTTTGTGTAAGAAGTTTCAGAGATACTGTCTGTCCCTCTCTGAAAATTTTAAGAATGCAACTAAAACACTGGGTAAAATTTTGACTTGTCCTAAAACCCTTCAAGGCTTTTTTTCATGTTGTGTTTGAAGGACAGAAGATGGACCGTGGACTCCACCACATGATACAGGGCCATCAAAACGATCAGGGCAGCTGGTCATGGTGGCTCCTGCCTGTACTCCCAGCACTTGGGAGACAGAGGCAGGAGCATTGGCAAGTTTGATGCTGAGTTCAGAACGAGCCTGAACTACAAAGTGAGACCCTGTCTCAAAAAACTAAAAATAAAAAAGATCAGGAGAGGGGATATAGCTTAGTAGTAAAATGCGTGCCTATCTGTGCAAGGTCCTGGGTTGTCTCCAGCACGGCAGGAAAGAGTTAAAATTTAAAGTTGACTTCAGCAGCTTTACAAAACAGATCCTATCTACCAGCTAGCTACCTCTTTTTCTGAGACTGGGTTTCACTTTGTATTTCAAGCTTGTCCTGTACTCAGCCTCTAACTCAGGGCAATCCTGCCTCTGCCTCCCGAATGCCAGGATTACAGTTGTGAGCCACCACACTTGACATTGTGGTGTGATGCTGACTGCTGATGGGCATGAATTTCCATATGGGAGATCAATTCCAAGGGACCTTGCCACTTGCAAGGCAGGCAGCAGAACTAAAATCTCCAGCCCCCCTACCTACTCTACTTTTATTGGTTTTCAGTAGAGCAGTGATTTTTGAAATTCATATCATACTTTGGAAAGTTGACCACAAAATATATCTCCCCAAGATGTTCATATGACCTTTGACCTTACCATAAAGCTGTAAATTTTTTTATAGTTAATTAGGAGCCTTTTCTATTTCTGGCTTTCAATCTTTTGAGTGCTTTCAGCAGTTTGGCTTAAGCCCAACAAAAATGGCATTATGTATTTCATCTTATAGATTAAAAACTAAGAATTATTTGATCTTGTGAAATTGCAATGCAGAATTTAGCAATCCCTATTATTATAAGGCTGTCTTGGAGGAATACAAAAGGGGAAAAAGCAACTCAGTAACTTTGATTTGATTTTTTTTTTTTTTTTTTAAGTTTTTTGAGACAGTGTCTCACTTTGTAGTTCAGGCTGGTCCTGAGCTCAGTATGTAGCCCAGGCCAGCCTTGAATTCGGCAATCCTCCTACCTCTACCTCTCATGAGCCACCATACCCGGCACTGTGGTACGTGATACTGATTGCTGGTGGGTGTGAGTGACCATGCCCGACATTGTTGTGGTTACCAGATCTAACCTGGGTGGGTCCTTGTGCTTGCAAGGCAGGCACTGGAACCGGGCTAAATATCCCCCAACTTTGAATTTCTTATTTCCTACTGTTTGGATGAACACTTTGCCATGGGACTACTGCTTAGCATTATTCAACTGGTTTTAAACTGTCCTCTAACATTTGAAACCTGCTAGAAGGTGAATGTGTGAAATCACACCCTTTGTGTGTATACCTAAAATACAAGAGGTCTTTTCAGTTTGAGTCCCGTTTTGCTTTTGAGACAGGGTTTCTTGATTAGCC
>PVIR01037228.1:0-15276 GCA_004026965.1 Petromus typicus | reverse complement strand
CATTGGTTTCACCAAATTTCTTTTCAGCAAGAGTAGATTACCACTAAGCTGGAGTATTTTAAAATGCCTGATAGCTGGAGAGGCTTTTGATTCTTTTAATAAACTGTACAGTTTTATTGTACAAGTATTATTTGAAAAAGAACCAATATCTTTATGTTACCTTGCATCTCTATCTTGGGCAAACATTGCATTTGCTTCTTAAATCCACAAATCATTTTCACATGTATTATTTTATTTGATGTTGGATTTTCTTAAATTGAATCTTCTTGCATTATTTTCCCTATGGATGTACATAAAACTTCCTCTGTGTTCCTATTTTATTGAATAGGTTCATATTTTCTATTATTATAAAAATTTCTATTGAGAAATATACTTCTCCAAATCAGCTTCTTGTATTTTGCTGCCATTATGATATGCTTCATTATAGCAGAAAACATTGAAACCAATTTAATATAGACAAATTTGTTTAACAGCTAAAATAACATTTATTTGATGGTTATTTAAAGGTTGACACATTTTGTTTTATTTGTTACCTATCATGGTAGAATGGAGTTCTTTTTTTTTTTAAATAAGAATTCAATACTCCATTATGCTTAGAGATTTTCCTTGCTAATGTTTTTCTTAATGGAGTGGCTATTTACATTTTCAAAAATGTGTCATTCCACATAGTAATATAACCATTATATACGAAGCGTGTATGTGTGTGTGTGTGTGTGTGTGTGTGTGTGTGTGTGTGTGTGTGTGAGAGAGAGAGAGAGAGAGAGAGAGAGAGAGAGATATGGATCGTGGGAGGGAAGGAAAGGAGGATAAGGTAATAAAAAAGGAATTAAAATGTGTTATGTATGTGTGCCAGTGCCCCACAAGGAGTTCAAACATTTTGCTTTACATACATGTATGAATACATAAACAAATAGATTATAAAAAGTAAATAACAATACATCAAGGAATAAAAATGACATTCAGGTAGCTTCTATTGTGACAGTTAGACTGTGTTATAAGTTGACTGGCTGGAGAGCTGCTTAGGATTTATGCATCACACTTCTCCCTGTTATCTGAGTGGGTCTTGGAGATGTGCTGTACCTGGTCTGGGGCTACTTTTCCTCAGGTCCAGTAGTCTGGCCTGCTTTTCAGCCACTGTGAACACGTACCTTTGCTCCACTACACTCTCTGCCACCATGCTTCTACCTTAGAGCTAATCAGTCATGGGCTGAATCCTCTGAGACAAGCTGAAAAAATCTCTCACATAGGTTGTCTGTACTGTGGGGTAGTTATGCAAGTGGTGGGAAAGCTAGAAAGATGAGTTTTTTTTAAATAAAGAGAAATATGTGTGAGGATGACCACTCAAAGTTGGTGATATGGTGAGTCAATAAGAAGAGTCTCTCTTTCCTCATTTATGAGTATTTGAGCTACTGTTACTGCCTTGAACAGTAAATTGTTTAGTTTACTGTCTGAGTTATGTTGGAAATATTTTTCTGATTTAGACTTTTTTGTCCAGGCACTTCACTGACCCCTCAGAGTCTTTAGAAAGTCAGTATTTTCATAAACAACTGGATTATACAGGTTTACAGGATACTAGAAGGGGAGGATGATGGAAAAGGAATTAAGATGTGTTAAGCACGTGCACTTACTCTGTAGGAGGAATGCAAGTATTATGCTATGAAAATATATACCAATAAAAATTGAAAACTGGCTGGGAAAACTACAGAAAGATAAAACACACTGTTCTCCATGTTATAATGTCACGTTGAACATACTATACAGATAGAAAATCCAGAGGGGTGTTGGCTAAACTATGGCACATGTATTACTGTGTTTATCTTTTAAGACAAATGATATAAATATAGATTTTTTTCTGTGCTAAGACATCAGTATTCAGGTTTAACTGCATTATTGGCATTTTGCAATAAATATGTGGGTTTTTGTTAACAGTTGTGGAAGTTGGTTGCTGAAAGTTTCAGCATCACTGATCTTGAATTCAAAAAAGGTTCGCTTTTGTCATAATCCAATTGATTAGAGTGATATTGTTTCTTTCTCTAACATACCTGTTTGTCCTCCCTGCCTTAGAGCTGGCCAATTATGGACTGAAAACTCTACAAACTGTCACGCTAATAAATCCTTTCCCCTCCCACTTTGGGTATTGCATATTTTGTTTCAGTGATGAGAGAAAAATAACTAACACACCAGGTAATCATGTTTACTACTCCAATCTAGAGATATGAATGTGTTGACTTTGGTTAACTGTCATTATTTTTTTTAAGTTTAAAAACATTTCAAAGTGAAAAAGGGAAAAAGGAGGTGAGGAAAATTAAAGAAGAGAATGAGTTTGATTGTAAAAATAAAAAGATCAAAACAAAACTTATAAGGGGATGGGAGTTGCAGGGAGGACAGGGGAATGGGAAAAAATAGATAAGATGCATCATGTACAGGTATAAATTCTCAGTGTTAAACGTGATCATAATGTATACCTAAAATGTACCAATGAACTCAATAAAGGGAAAAAAGTTTACTAAAATCGTGCTGCCCTCATTTGAAAAGCAAATTCTATAAAAATGAAGAACATTAAGTTATACACAGATTATCAATGAAAATAGTTTTGAAACTATTATTAAAATCTAAATAGACTTTGCCTTTTTGGGACTTCTGTCCTTTGTTTCCCTGTTTTTATTGTTATGGTGACAACTCAGTGTACCTCTGGATTTTCAGCTCTCTCTTGTCTTATTTGGTCTATGTAATATTAGCAATTTCTGACATAAGATACCAGATTCTTAAGTCATATGTGGTAGCCTTTGTGCTGCATCAGATTTTGAATTTAATTGATATTGTACATGTAACTAAGATTTCAATTTTCTGAACTTTAACATTATTGTTAATTATTTCTCTTGAGGTTTATTGTTCTTGATTTTCTTTTGATGACTTTTATAACTTTCCAAATTTGTAGGCCTTGAACAATTATAATGTAAAACATAGACTGCGGCAAGCTGGATGAATGACGTTATGCATTTACTTATTTTACACAGGAAGTGACACATGTGCATGTCATAAATTTTATCAATCCTTTTCTTTCTATGCAGATTACATTTTATAAGGGACAATTTGCCATGTGAATACCAACAACACAGACAAAATGATCCTCAGCAGTTATATGAATGTAAAAGGAACACAATCAGGTTATTAGTAAATGATGCCAAGACTCTAGTATAGAGTAGATGCAAGCAACTGCAATATAAAAGTTCTAAATCTGAAAAACTAATTTGTAAAACTGTAATAATGATTTCAGTCATTGTGTAGAGCTTTGGAAAAAGTAAGCGACAATCATCTTTCAAAATGGACTGGCATAAAACAGCCTGGAGCCCATGAGATCACTGCACTAGACAAGAAGTGACAATGGGAGAAGAATATGAGAACAAGCAAAACCAGCGCTCATTCTATTGATAAAGGGGCTCCATGTCAACGGCTCTATCTGAAGGGTGTCGGGAGGTAATTACAACTGTCCAGTATGCACCTGTGTGTTCCCTGTGTATGCTTTTGAAGTTAATAACATCGAGAATCAATTGTGTTAAAAAGAGTATGATATTTTTACTTACTCTATGTTAATATTAATTAATAGTGCAAAGCAAGAGCATGTGCATTTTATGCTACTTTTGCCAATGAAGCAACACCCAAAGGTGATTTTTCAGTGAAGATTTTCACAGAGCATTGCAGTAAAGATCTTCGTGTTCTGAATGTGTTGATCAGCCAAGCCAATTTTAGCCTCTTAAAATTGCTTCAGAGCTAATACAAAACAAAATCCACAATTTTCTTTATTGCTTGCAATGGTAATTTGTATGCTATACAAGCTATTATGTCAGTGTGATCTGTATTAGGCTAATAAATGAAAAGTTATTTGGAATAGGCTTGAGAACCGTTAGGACTAGATAATTCCAAAGGTCACTTTGAAACACTCTGAAGAAAATAGCACAGTTTCAGTGCTTAATCCTTTCCAGACAATCCTGATGCTAAGCCATAAATACTATTGGAACTCAAGGGATGATACTGTACTTCTATTAATTATGCAAGAATTTAAAAGTAACTATTAATAACTATTAATTAAAAGGAGTATAAACATTGTATATAACTGCTGAATACAGATAAGGAAATATTAAAAAATAACATAAAATTTCAGTATTTTGAATTTTCCAAACACACAAACAGTAATTATCTTTCCAAAACTTCATCATTTGTCATGATAAAATACGAATCCAAACATGAATGTATGTGTATAAATAAACTTAGCCACAATTTATCATCCTATATGTGTCATGGTGATTGGGGGGCCAGATTCTGGATATAATTAAAGATACTCTGCTGGAATTCCTGCTAAACTGCAGAACAGGCACCACAGAACGAGGTAATTCAAGGATTTATCCAAGACTTGGGCTTTATCACCAATTTTAAGATATTTCTTTGTGAAGTCTGATTAAAAACAGTGCATATTTAAATTTTAAAGTTATCACAATTAAATACTTTTGCCATAAATACTCTGCTGTGTTTTGAGCACACTTATCCCATCAATCTTGCAGCTCTCTGCAGCAGTTCTGCAGGTCCTCTCTGGTGAGCATCTGTAGTTATTATGGCTGTCTTGATGTCGACTTGATTCCAAACATTTACCTTCAATGGTCATTTTTACTTTGGTGGTGGTGGGGGGAATGCAAGTTGTACAGGCCTAGATATGCTAAATACGGTGGATGAGGACGCTCTTCTTAACGCTTTTACAGGTCTCCCTTCTGTGAGGTGGCGCTGTGCAGCAGAATTCACACATTTTCTTTTTACCACTATTCACAGAAAGTCAATAAAGACACCCAGAATTGCTTCAGGAGGTGGTGAGAGCAGCGACACAGGTGTGTTTGCATGAGAAAGAATATACTGAGGGAGACTAATGGCAATGTCTTTTGTGTTAATATATTTTTTTAATTTAAACGTTTATGTATTGAGTACCTTTTACAGTGTCTTAAATAATGAAAAATGAATTCTTGTTTGACTGAGTAGATTTTTCTTTCTTTTTTTAAACTTTGAATACTATTACATTTATGTGTTTTCTTGACTCAATGTATGTCAGTGTAAGCTCAGTCATTAGTTTTTAAAAATAAATGGTCACTCCTGAAGCCAGTGGGAAGTTCCCTCCAGTCAGATACTTCTTCTTCCTCTTTTCCAACCAATTACATTTTAATACCAGATTCTGATCACATTTTGGACAGTCAAAGCCTATGCTCACTTCTTAACCATTTCTTAGTTGATTTCTCATATTGCACTGTTAGAGTTAGGGCTTTAGTATTCTAGTTTGAGTAATGCTAAGGGACAAGGTTATTTTGAAAATGATGGACAAGAGACCATTAACTTTAGATCAAACGTGTATGAAAGGATAAGAGGGATTTGAGTTAATGTAGAAGTGAGAAGAACAGAAAAAAGTAGACAATAAGGAATGGATATAGGGAAATGTGTATTAGGAAAGATCTGTATTTTTGTAAATTAAATTAGTACTGTGAAGGAAAACATGGATTCTGCAGTTAGAATACCATTTTATATATAACAACTTTGACTGCAGAACTATCGGGTTGTGAGCTCTGTTTTTTTCATCTTTTCTCTGTCTCCAGAGTGTTCTTTGCCTTTTCATTCTCACCCCTTGTCTGTCCTCTTGCTGGACAGACCCCTTCTTCACCTAATAAAAGTGTCCTAATTGCATCTATCAGGGTGCACTGCAGAGCATGGTCCAGAAATGGGATCTGAGGATTTCTGCTGGGTTTTTGACTATTTCTAATGACCTCATAACATCTCCAGGTGACATGATGGCCAGCAAGGGGATACAGAAGCTGTGCTTTTATCTGACTCTTGATATGCAGAGTTCTTCTGAAAAGCACATGATTCTTCGCATGTTAGTCAGAAAAAATATCAAGAATGTGAACACAGTACAGTAAATCAGAAAAGCTACTCCTTTAAAATGATTGTCCTTTATCTGTATTAATTCTATATCTTTTTTATGTCTATTTGTTGAAATCAGTTCTGTAAACTAAAATCCCTAAAACAATGGTAGCACTCATTCTTGATGCATTTGTTGGCTTCTTTGTTGTGAGATAGCCTCCTTACGATCACCTGGCTTTGAACTTATGACTCTCCTCTCTTAGTTTCCTGAGTACTGGGTTTACAAGTATGCACCAGCACACCTGAATTCATGGGAGTACCTATACTTCCCAAAAGCAATGGTTTATCCTTGATATAGCTTGAAAATATCAATTACTTATTAAGAAAATGCCTCCACATGTGAATATGAAATCAAAATTATTTTAACATTAGCTTTGCTTTACACACCTCCCTCACAACTATCCAATGTTAACTTTTCTTTTACAAGTACTTGAGCATATCACCATCACGATTCAGCTTCACTATTGATCTTACTCTGATATGAAGGTGATAAATGAAAATACAGGGAAAGCATATATTTGGGACATACGAGAAATGAATGTTAATGAGCAGGAAGAGGGGTTGAAGAATTCCAGCCACAATGAAAATACTCAGCACCACAGCAGTTCATTTCTTCCTTCCTTTATCTTTCAGCAGTGATGTACCCTTGCTTGTCATGTATTTGCCATTATTTTGGGACCCAGAGCTGGACTAGCTATTAAAACATTTGATGGATGAGATGTGCCCCAGGGCAGAGTTCATAAAAGAATTCACTTTCTAAGGAAGCACATACAAGTCAGATTCTAGGCTTCCATCTTGTTATGTAATAATCCTGAACTCCTTTATCTATAAACTATTATCCTTATTTAACCTGTTAAAATTTCAATACAAACAGGCAATGATTAATTTCTTCCAATTTATGTTTGTCTATCTCCGTTTTTGCTTGCCAAAATGTTGTATATACATTCACAGCAGTTGCTGAATGCTGAGTTTATGGAAACATACAGGATGAAATATATATGTGTATATATATCATGAACCCAATAAATTGTATTAACTATTTGCAGTACTCTGAAGTATACATTATGAAACAGCACTGAATAAAGGCTTTACCCTCATGCATATCCCTTTAGATTAATGAGGAAAAATATCATATGGAAATGAAACAATTTACAGCTAGAGAAAAATCTATAAGAGAAAAGAAACCTGGGCAGGAGACACTGGAAATATTTGAGGAAAGGAAAATGCTAATTTATATCGGGTAAGTACTGAGGAAGTGAACTGTGCTTCTGTGACATTTCAGCAGACATTGAAATCTATGAGAGGATGAGCTGTGCTCTGACAAGGGCCGAAAGCATTCCAGGAAGGAACAAAACCAGGTTCGCAAGTCTCAAGGCAGAAGCAGACTGGCACATTCAGTGAGCCATGGAGGAATAGGAGAACAAGAAAATCAAGTAATGAACTATTTAGCATATTTTACATATGTTAATATTATGCTATATAGTAGAAGGCAGAAGTGTTTATAAAGATTTGAAAGAGCAAATTTGTTGATAGTGGCCGGTGCATTGTGCCCTAAACTGTCCACTGAGTGAGTTCGGTAAACGTTCCTGGAGCCCATACCTAGTGAGGACCTTCGCCAGCTGTCAGCAGGAAGTTTTCTGTGCATATATGCACATTCTTAATTAGTGTTTTGTGGGAAATAGAAGCATAAACAGAATTTGCCTTTCAAGCTGCAATGAAATCTCTATCTGCAGCTTGACCGCATGCATCTTAGCCAGCTCTGTGTTCTGGGGAGACATAGTTTAGTGTTCATTTCTCTATGAGCCAGAATGTATGTTCTGTTTTCAGATTCTGTACTTCTGATCTCTGTGTTCTGTGACATCCCATGATTCCTTTTCTTACCCAGTGTTCCTCGTGTGAATCCCTCCTGCACTCTAAGGTCAACCTTTGAGCATGAATAGTAAACATTTGGGACCAAGGTGATATATTTCGCTGTATCAGACGAGAAGTTTTATATGCATGGAATGTGACTTTACAATTTCAATTTAGTACCTTGCCAATACAATGAAGTGGAGTCACTGATGATATAAATCATTCAGAATAATTTATAAAATTGTGAAAGTAAATCCTCCAACTAACACTTGGGGAATTTATGAACATGAATTTTGGTTGGTTGTTCAAGAGTTTGTATAGTTTCCTGAATGCCAATTTACTTTTAAGGAATAATTCTGAAATTATCATTTCCTTGCCATCTCTCCCCTCAACCTTGATGTACTTCCCTTTTATAGTTAATAGAACCTGTAAATTTATATGGAAAACCTGAAGATACCTATTTGTTCATTTTTTACCCCATGTAGTTTATTAAATAATGAGCTCATATATTCTAGTACCGACTGTTTGAAAATTTGAAAATACTCAAAAATATTAGATTATATTAATAACAGATGATGTTTCTCCCCTAAACCATTACAAAAGACTAGTAGGTATCAATAACTGGGAAATATTTTTTATTTTAAAGAAATATAAACTGATATTAATAAATAAAATATAAAGATATTCTTTTTACTTCTATGAAAAAATAAAACAATTTTATAATAAAATAATCAGAGAATAACAATGATTAATATATCACTCACGATGGTCCTAAAAGAATGCTCAAAACATTACTCAGAATACAAGTTATAAACCAAAAAAAGAAAAAAAAGTTTTGCATTACAAAGAAGAAACAAGTAAAAGGACAAAATTTTCTTTGAAATGAACAAAAGAAATGGTTAATTTTTGACAGGGCTCTTCCAGCATATGTGGCTCACGTCCTGTCCTTCATTTACTGTCCAAAAGTTACTACAGTGTCAACTTTGCAAAGAAACTTCCATGCTTGAACTACTCTTTAGAATTCTTTTGCATTTCAGGCTAAAATGTAGAAGAGCTGCCCTCTCCTGAAGCCTCTCCATGTGCTGACTTCTGTCAACCTTCCAGTAAGAGCTTCTTAGTCCTTTTTTCCCTTATATTTTCCTCCGAAGAGCCTTTTGCTCTAGGCCTTTACAGAGAACTCACAGTGATTTGTCACTTCCCAATCTCAGTCCTTGTTTTTGCTCAGTTCTTTTTGCTCAGCATTGTTTTCAATGCTTGTTCTCACAGGAAGCTCTGCCTCGCTCTACCTTTTTCTTCCTTAGGGCAGATCAGTACTCCCTGCCAAGATGTTCACCCTCTTTGCAGCATTCTCTTATTTCTAGTTACTTGTCACTTAACTATGACTAGTGAAATTACTAGAGAAATCTTGAGGATGTTTCAAATAGATAACACCAGTTATCCCTAGGCCCTTCATGTAGGTAGGTATACAGATTGTTAGAGGGGGTTTCACAATCAGGGAGGAGTGTGGGGTGGGGTTGCAGAACTGAATGAGGAAAATTAGGAAATGGTAGCCAAGGAGGAAAGTGAGGGAGTGGAAAGAAAACTGCCTCTGTGGTTGGAAAATTACTATCAGGAAACAGAAGAGGTTGGTCTAATCAAACTCGAAAGGAGGCTTTCTGCACCAGGCCAGGTGAGCAGACCTCACACTGGTGAGGATGCAAGATGGGAATGCTGACCAAATGTTCAGAGCGCTGAGACATTGAGGGGGAGAGATTCTGGTAGAATTGGCTTAGTAGGAAACCTCGCTAAAACTAGATAATCCTGAGACAAACACAGAGGTGTCAGTGTCAGAGCTGACTTAAGAAAAGTGCAAGGAAGGCCGACTGGAGTTCAGCCCATAGCAGAGTCTCTGACATTATATTATAATCTCCTTGAGAGTAGAATGTGCTGTTACTCTGCTTCGAGTTATCATAAGTCTATGTGAACTGCCAATGACATAGGAAGTATTCATTGTTGCTGAATAAATGAATTGAACAGTAACTAGTAATTCTGATTAGGGAAGATATTGATACAAATCACAGATATTAAAAGTTCATCATTTAGTGTGGATGTTCATTTCTTAACTGAACACAATTATATTAAGTATTTAATATACCAAGAGGCTAGGAACTGTAGGATGGTGTCTGGCTGTGGGGACCTGGCTCTAACCAGTGGCATGAGGAGTGGATATTTCCATTGCTTCCATCTGCTGTTCCCCATTTGGCTTTCTTCCTGGGCAGCCCTTCTGCTCCTGCTGACCCTTGGCAGCTTGAGTGTTACTGCCAGTTTTCTGAGTTCCAGACACTCTCATGATTTCTGCAAAATGTTGTAAATGCACCAACTCAAGTCATAATCCCACCTCTCTGACAGTTTTTGCACAGGTTGGAGGGATGCAGCTAGGAAGACCGCTAGATTCAGGGACACGTGTTTCTTCCCTGGAGCGAGGTGCAACTCCCCTCCTGCTCCACACACTCAGGACTTGGAAACAGATCTTCCCTGGCTGAGTTCTCAGATAATGATGCCCAAAGAACTGGCAATGTAGAAATGCTAACATAGCAAATCATCAGCTAACTGTTAACTAGCTAAAGGAGGCAGGGAAAATTTCAGGGAGAGAAAATAGCACAAGCTAATGCTTTGGTACCTCGAGTCAAAATAAAGAATATTAATGAGTGAAAGAAGGACAGTAGGATTCAGCACCTGATGCAGATAGAGAGGAAAAACAAATGCAAGATGAGATAGGTAAGTGAAAATCAAACTGTGAAGGTCGGTAGTTCATGTGAAGGTGATTTGGGAAGTGAGTTGAAGATTTTCAGAAGTGTGTGTGGCATGGACAGCACATGTTGATCTCTTGTTAAAGAGTGTATCTTTTTTGCTTTGAGAAAGCAAATTATGCATCTCTTTAAAAAGAATGTGTTAACTTCTAGAAGTAAATTAGTTTCACCTTCAGAAAACAATTGACAGATTTAAAAGTATTAGCTGTATGATTAGTATTCTAAATTACCACACAGTCATATTTAAATATAGTTATTAATACAATGCACTTGCAATATAGTGGAAAATAATGGAATGTGATTATAGTGTTGAAGGCATTCATTTCCTTTCAAATTTCTAAAAAAAACACCTTGTAAATATGTTTTTAGATTAAGAAAAATACTATGGTTTGCCAGAGTATTGATTGTATCTAAAGAATTTTCACTCATATAAAAGATTTTGCCATTTCAAGAAACTGGTCTGATACTTGTTGGCCAAATTATGATGCTATTCATAAATCATTCAGGAGGGAGGGAAATAGCTTATGTGACAAGCATGAAAAATAATGCTGAGTAAAAATGATTGTAAAATATAATGAGGATGCTTGATTTTTCTTTCATAGTAAAAATTCACCATGTAAGGACAGCTCCACCATTTGAGTTGTTCACTTGATGTATTTTAGGTTGAAGCTACAGAATTCATTTAATTATTCAAATGTGTAGCCTATGCAGTAGTTGACTCACTTTAATACATTTTGTTGAAAAAGTTAATTAGTTAAGCCTTACCATAGACAATGAATCATAAAATGTCCTCAATAAAATTAACTTATTCAGTTAAATTGTATATCCTTATATGTCTTCATAGTATCTATGCAAATTTAATAATATCCATGTGAAGGTTTCTGGGTAACCCAAAGGGTTGAACATGTAAACAACAGTTCTGTCAGCAGTCAGTCATATCATTATTAGAAATTACATGAAGAAAAATATTCTATCTTGGTACTTAAAAATTATTGTGAATAAAAGCTTTTATCTAGTAGTGTAAAATGCAGATGGTTATTTATTTTATTCACTGTATCCTCAGACTTTGTACAAGTTATTTAATAAATATCCATCATAGGAGTTTTAGGTGGTAAGTAATGACATAATGCACAAATACTTGTATGGGGATCATGTGTCAAAGTTCTTCCTTATTAATTCTTTGGGTCTGAGACTATATGGTGTACTTGTTTTATACTCTTGAGTGTTTGTCAATACTTTCCTTCTGCTATTTCTGGATGCCTCTTTTCTGGAGAGTTACATTTGTTTTTCCTATTACATTTGTTTGTCCATTCTATTCTGAATTTACCTGAATATTTTTTCACTCCAAGATGGAAACTTCTTCAAAGTCCCTTGGTTTTCCTGGCCTGGACCTGGGGATGTCCCACATGGCGTCTTCCCCTTTACCTGACAGCCATCGGTCGGTCAGTGCAGGAGAAGTGGTGAGGAGGAGGAAAAACGCTCAGGTGTGTGCAGATATCAGTGCTGGGAGAAGAGTAAGAGTATGAAAAAGAGAGGAAAACATGTGCTGTCAGCTGAGAGGCCAGATGGTAAATGGTGAGGCCAACGTTCTCCGCGGTTTCAGGGAAGTTAGTGCTTGCCAGTTTATAAACAGAAATAAAACGTAAAAGAAAACTGCTGCACTGAGAGATGGTAATGGTTTTTAAAAATAAACAACTTCTGAACTCTAAATAGAAGAATTAAAAATGTAACAAATGCTGATTAAAACTTAATCTTGGGACAAGTTGGATGGACGTATTCCAGTCAGCGGGGCTGTGGAGAGCAGCAGAGAACTGGGTAGAGCCAAATTTCACAACGTACAAAAGATTTGGAGAAAAGTTAGGTACAAGGTCCTACACTGAATCAAACCAAGTGCGCCATAAACATCAGAAATATTCAAATATTACAAAAGCAGTGTAGAGTACATACTTCATGTTTAATAAAACTGCACGGTAAAAGTTGGTGAAGTACTTTCTTAGTAAGTGTATTCCGAGTTCCACAGTGTGATTATGCATATTCTCATTAGGTCAGGTTCTGCTGACTTTTGAGAATTTCAGTGTTATACATAAAAAATGTGCCCCTGGAGTTCTCCAAGCAGAGCAGTGGCTAAGATATGGAAATAGGAAGAGCTTGGGTTAGACCTGTGAGACCCCAGCTGTGTCAGGATTCCCGGGCAAACATGACAAGAAGGAGACACAAGGTGAGAATCGCAGTTTCATGGCTTTCCAACAGAGTTTGACCTCAGAAAATGTGTAGCACTTTCCCTTGACCTAAATTCTGCTCTGAGGCAGGGCTTCTGTGGCTGTTCAGACTTTCCAATTCTCTAGCTACTTTCTGCAGAGTAGCTGTCAGTAGGAATAAGTTCAGAGAAAAGATGAAGACAGGGAGTTATGGAGAAAATTTCTCCTGGCCTCCGACACAGATAGTTATGGAGAAACTGGATTCTCACTTTCCAAGAAGCTGAACTTCTAATGCATAAGGACATGTTCCTAGTGAAATGAATACTATGACTTAGAACCAGTTATCTAAGAGGAATAGAGTGGGAGTTGGTAAAACATCAACTTTTTAAAAATCATTTTTGCTTAAATATATAAAAATAGAATTACTTCATTGAGAAAAGTATTTGGAAAAAGCAAATATTTTAAATATTTTCAGGGAATCATTAATATTCCATTTCTATGGTCATACCAAAGTTGATGTGATGGTTTCTAAAAAGTTTGTTGCTACAAAGAGTCAAAACATTTTTGCTATATTTTTATTAGCAGATATTTCCATATATAATGATTGCTTTCTTAGTAGAAATTTGGAATGTACTTGCTACACATCTTAATCCCTTTCTTATGTCTATGGGACCCTTTTCTCTTTCCTTTGATCTTTTGTTAGTCTTCTTTTCTGTAACATATCCTCTATCTATCATTTACTTTGCTTTTTAATTTATTTATACTTTGAGTTTCTTACATAAGAGTAAGCATGTAATATTTAAGCTTGGTTAAACTTCTATTTCAAGGTGTGCTTAATTTTCTAGAAATGAGTCAGCATTTCTAGAAATAAGTCAACATCTTCTCTGTGGCATGATAGTATTCTATCACTTATATATACCATTTTTATATAAATCCTATTTTTATATGCTAGAAACTGTATGATACACTTGTGTATCTAATTTATCTCACTAAGCATTATTGCTTTTTAAGTGTGTTCACTTTCCTACAAATTGTTCAAATTCATTTATCCCCAATTGAGTATAAATACTCAATTGGGCATAAATACCATATTTTAACATACCATCTAGAGATGGACACACAATTAGAGTCCAAGAATGAGCCATTATGTATTGTGCTGCTGTAAATATGCTTTGGCAAAAACAGCTGTAATATATCATCTTCATGTTTTGGGGGAACATGCTTAGAAGATGAATAGCTGGGTCAAGTAGCAGTTCTATTTTTAAGGGCTATCCACATTGATTTCCACAGTAGTTACACCCATTTATATTCCCACCAACAGTATAGGATAATTCTTTTCCCCCATAGTCTCATTAGCATTTGATATTACATGATTTGTGGATGGTACTCATTCCTACTGAAATAAGATAGAATTTCAGGGTTGCTTTACTTTGTCTAGCGATGTGGAACATTTTTTCATATAATTGCAGGCCATTTGCATTTTTTAGTTGTCTGTATTCTTTCTTTTGCTCACTTTTGACTGGGCCTTTTATTTTGGAGGGATCTACACTGTTGATTTTATGTCTTCCCACTATTCGTCCTCTGTGTGGGAATAGCTGCTAATTTGTCCTACTTCTATACTTTGTCTCTTCTCTCCATTGGTTATTCTCTTGGCAGTAGGAAAGTTTTTAATTTGATATACTTCCAGTTATTGCTTCTAGAAATTATTTCTTATATTGTTGGGATACTCAGAAAATCTTTGCCTATAATTACGACTTCAAGAGTTTTACCTTCCTTATCTCCCAGTAGGTCAAACATTTCTCCCTTGATGTTTGGATCTTTGATCTATTTTGATTGTAACAACAATCAAACAAGCATGTGGTGAGAGATGTGAGTCGAATGTGTTCTTGTATGCGTGGGTAGCCAGTTTCCCCAAAGCCTTTTGTCTAAGGGGCTGGCTTTCTTCCAGCACATGGTTTTGGGTGGCTGAATGTGCCTACGATTATTTCTACATCCTCTTTTCTTTTTCACTGATCTGCATTTCTGTTTTTGTGCCACTACCATGCTGTTTTTATCACGGCGTCTTTGTAATATAACCTGCAGGATTGCGATGCCTCCTGCTTTGTTTCCATTACCCAGGGCTCCTTTGGCTTTTGTAAGTCTCTTCCAGTTCCATATAAGTGTTAGAAAGTTTTTTCCTTCATTTTGTGAGGAACACTATTGAAATTTTGATTGGTTCTGTATATAGTTTGAGAATACGGGCGTTTTTACCACATTAGTTCTGGCTATAGAAATAGGAGGTAGATTTCCACATTCTGGTGTTCTTTTCAATCTTCCTTTACAGAAATCTGAATAAGGCCAGATTGCCAAGGATCGAGTTTGTTGGTTGTTTTCTTCCAAAAACTTAATGTTTTATGCTATGATTATGGTATTGTTTCCCTAATTTCTTTCTAGGTATGTTGGTTACTGATGTACAAACATATTATTGATTATGTGGTGACTTT
>PVIR01037227.1:0-15276 GCA_004026965.1 Petromus typicus | reverse complement strand
AACGCTGGCAAGGTTGTGAGGTTTTTTGTTTTGTTTTTTAGCTTTTTGAGACAGGGTCTCACTTTGGTAATGTTGTATGTGGTTACTGGGGATTGAACCCCGGACTTTGCACTTGCAAGGCAGGAGCCAGAACCACTGAGCTAAATCCCAGGCATGGTAAGGTTGTAGATTAAAAGGAAGTCTTCTTTACTTTTGGTGGGGATGTATAACCATTATGAAAATCAGTATGGAGATTCCTAAAAAAACAGAAATAAAAATTCCATCCAACCTGCCTATACCACTTCTGGGTTATCTTTCCAAAAAAATTAAAGATATCATATTACATGTTAATGCTAAGTGAAATCAACCAGATGCAGAAGGTTAAATATCACATGGTTTCTCTTATACGGAAAACCCCAAAGTACAAATAATTTAAAAAGCAAACTATCCCCCAGTCATATCCGCATAACTATTCCTGTGCTTTGTTAGTATGAGTCAACCAGAGAGAGATGAATCTATTCTCTTTGTACTACTAAAAATAGAAGGCTTTTCATGCTCTATGCTGATGCTGTGTGACGCTCAGACCCTGAACCGTGGCGAGTCTGCTCTGACTGCACCATCATGTGGGGGCCGTGCTGGCTCTCTGGCTTTGCTTCTGGATGTGATCCTTTCCACTTTACTGAGTGGCTTTCAGAAGAAGCTGAGAAGCTTTAGAAAACTCATAAAGTCATACTCTCCTGCCTTGGAGTACATTATAAAATGCTTTGTGTACAGGACTTTTGGCTCAGAATAAGATTAAATTTGTATTCTTTGGAAAACATTAGATGGTAATGATAAAAGCGATTCAGTGGGGGCTAGTGCTGTTCCATGGAAGTGGATAACAACTGAAACTGTTGACAAAATTGCCTATTATTAAATATTGCATGTACAATGCCTAGTAGTGGGGGCTTGGTGGAAAGGAGATACTCAAAAAATGGTTGCTTGGAAGCTGGACAAGCACATGCCTGTGATCCCAGTGCTTGGGAGACTGAGGCACAATTGCCATGAGGTGAAGGCCAGAGTGGGCTACACAGTGAGAGTCTGATTTAAAAAAATAGCAAGAGAAAAGGCTGGGGCACGGTGGTTCCTACTATAATACTAGCTCTCTGAGAAGGTGAGGCAGGAGGATCATAAATTCAAACCTAGCCTGGGTAATTTAGTGACTTAGCAAGACCCTGTCTCAAAATAAAAAGAAGGCTAAGGATTAAAAAATAAAAAGAAGTCTAATGATATAGCTCAGTGTGGAAGCCCAGTGATCAATCTTCAGTATGAAAGAAACAGAGAGAGAGAGAGAGAACATAACGAAGAAGAAATGGTAGCTGGTAATACTGTAAGAGTTCAGGACCAGGTATTTAGCTTAGTTGTTCCAGTGCCTGCCTCAAAAGCACAAGGTCCTAAGTTTGATCCCTAGTATTAAAAAAATAAAGGAAAGAAAGAAAAGAAAAGTTCAGTGGTTTGGATCTACCACAGGAAATTTCTTTCTGACAGTGTTAGAGATTAAACTCAGGGGTTTGAAGATCTGAGACAATCCCTCTACCACTGACTTACCACTGACTACAGCCCTAGTACGAGATTTTAGATCACTATAAAAATAGTTCCTCTGGCCTGGGATTTAGCTTAGTGGTTCTGGCACCTGCCTTGCGAGCACAAGGTCCTGGGTTCGATCCCACATACAACAATACTGGGCATGGAGACTCACGCCCACCAGCAATCAGAACAACACACCACAGTGCCGGGTGTGGTGGCTCAAGGCTGTAATCCCAGAATTTGGGAGGCAGAGGCAGGAGGATTGCTGTGAGTTCAAGACTGAGCTCAGGGCCAGCCTGAACTACAAAAGCAAGACCCTGTCTCAAAAAAAAAAAAATTGTTCTCATAGTCTATTATTTGGAGGTGGGGCATATCTAATATGGACCAGTGGCAACTTCAATAAAATTCAAGGCATAGACTAGGAGAAAATGTAATACTTTTCTAAGTCATTAAAAATAAACAGAATGGTAATGTTTTGTCACTCCTCCAGATGTGGCAAAGGTAAAAAAAGTCTGATTTTCAAAGCATTTCTGACAGCCCCTTAGGATGCCAGGCAGGCTGCAGGAAGTCTCACTATTAGACTCACTTTGACCCCTTCCTGACTACATGTAGAAAATACTGGCTAGGCACAGGTCTGCAGAACAGTGTACTCAATGTCTGCCTGGTGACCTGGCTCAGGGCAAAGGATGAGACTGTACAGTCTGGTTGGAAGAGAATGAAATCAAACGTCAGGAGGAGACATGCAAGCTCCCCTGAGCAGTACAGGTGTCCACACCTAATGTGCTGTCTTGAAGATTACCTGAAAAAAAAATAGGTACACAGTAGCTGGATAATATATATATATTTTTAAAAAGATACTTACTTGTTTATTTCCTTTTTTGTGTCCCTTAGGTCCTCTACCAGTCTGTTCTTTTCCATGCCTTTAGCAAGTAGGAGAAAAAGTAATCATGAGAGGCAGTTTTTTTTTTTTTTTTTTTTTTTGTGTGTGTGTGTGTGTGTGTATAGGCCTTTGTGCTTCCAAGGTAGGTGCAGTAACCTTTGAGCTAAATCCCTGGCCCAAGAGGCAGTGTCTATTCCTTCATTTTTATTTGGTTAACTATTCATCACCTCTAGAAAGTTTGACCCGGGTAAGTTAAATGTCCCTCCTCCCTATTACTACTCTAGCTTCTGTCACTATATGTTCTACCAAATTGTTCTGTGTTCCATGGCCTCCTCTAGTACAAAGCTTCATCAAGGGAGGGCATTTATTTTGTTTGCTAAACTAAACTGAAAATTGGCTTTGAATATGGAAAATTGGTTAATGCCTCTTACCTTAATTGAAGGATTAAATAGTTGGGCATTTTCCTAAGGATGCTTTGATTGACACTAGATTGTACCAACCCAATGAAAAACATACCCCTTTCCTGGCCCACCGACAGAAACCACTTGCATGCCAAAGGATCCTCGGCCTCTGGAGGACCCACTGCCAGCCCACTGGCCCACCACCATCCCAGCAATTTCCAGTTTTCCTCCTTGGGGTGGGATTGGATGGAGACCTGGCAAGACAGGAAAACAGTAGTAATGAATCACAAGTGCAAGACAGGATAAGAGGTAGAGCAAAAGGCCCTCCAAGCTGCCTACTCTTATCTCTACTTCTCTCTGGTAAGATGACAAACAGTAACAAGAGGTCATACATATAGGATATGAGTGATTCATTTTTCAACTACAGAGCCTGGCACATATTAGGAATTATTTGTTGAGAGTAAAAATCTTAAAATCGAGTTATTGGAAAATTATAGGCCAAATCCACTTTCAAAACAAATATATGCCATGTCACACTGTAGGATTAGCTAGATACCAAACAGAAAAAAATGAAACTAAACAGCAACTTAGAAGTAAAAAGCAAGATTAGCAACACTTTAAAAACAGAAGCAATTCATAAGATGATACAATACATCCTTAGAACAAAAGAAATCCCAACTTGCATGTCTGAGCACACAAGCACAGTTGGGTTTTGTAATATGGCACAAAAGGAAGCCTTCAAAGAATATGGAGTTCCGATAGGCCTTTTAGTTTATGGAAAGAATTCAAACGTTAATAACTCAATTCATTTAGCAGGTTACTAGTAAAGAGTCATTTGTTTAGCCAAAAGTGAAACTCTAAGGAACTAGAGACTACTGAGAGGGAGAATCAAAAGGTGGATTCAGGGATTCTCAGGTGGTCTTGCCGGAGAGGGGGCTCACTAATAACCGGTAACTGAGGCAGTGGTTAGGACTCGTGGAGAACACAGCCTTCAGTAAGGTGTCTTCGGAGACTTACACAGTAAAGTCAACACAAAAGATCAGAGAAGAGACCTGTGAAACCACATTAAAGGGATGGAATGCCTGGCTCCCACGCGTGTAAGACTTGATCATCACATGACTGCATAGTGAGTTACCAAAGCCAACTTCACGAAGCTTGTCTGAGCCTACCCTGGGGCTAAACATCCATCTTGAATTTTGTGACTCCAAAAAGATTGACTTCAACTTTCAACTTTATTATTATTTTTATTTTTAAGAGAGACACAACAGATAACACACACATTCAACTGCAGCAATGATCCTGTCACTCAGTCACAGAATCTTGCCATTTCATGTTAAAATGTTCCCCATTAAAATACTGTGCTTCACATGAGAACAGGTTGTTTGAAGTATCAAGATCAGTATCTGAGTTACCTAAACATGCTTGTCTATTCATTACTAAGTAGATCAGGTATCACCATAATTTATACATACATATGTGTGTATGTACATGTTTGTGTATGTATTTATGTGTTTGTTTTCTCCACTAAATTGCAATCCTTTGAGGGTGTGGACAGTGACAATTATTTCCATGCTTCTGGAGTGGAAAGAAGAAACACGTGTCAGATCTACTCTCAGAGTGGAAATAGCTACATCAAGTTATTTTCATCTCTCAACAGTGGCCACCCTGTGTGAGCGCCTAGGCATACCTGCTTCTAAGGAATGAATGAACTAATAACAACCACGAAGGTGCGATTCGTATGAGTTGTATTTCACAAAATAAGAAAGTGACTCAGTCACTGCCTGAGCCCCTCTAATGGAAAGTGGCTTAGAAATTCACTGGACTTTGTTTTCTAGGCCACATCCCTCTATCTCAGGAAGCTTCTTTTCAAACTACCAGAAAACACCACAAAATGTAAGTGAGATAAGTTTCATATGAAAACTGTTGATTCTGTAACTGGCAATGGGTACTGGATGAGTCGTTTTAAAATCAGTTGGATTGGAAATATCTTATCTTTAGGTACTGACCTGCAAATCCCCGGCTCCTTCCTTGAGGGTGAGGTGGCATTGAGCCCATAGCTCGGGAATAAAGTGAAACAGGGTAGAGAGAGGGCACCATGGGAGGCACAAAAGTAGGTGATGGAAGTAGAGCCGAAGGTGGTGGATGACTCATGTTGACTCCTTCAAGGATACTCTGCCTCATCTTTTCCACCTTAGTTGCCAGGTCAGCCTTCAAGTGAGGAAGAGAAAATAACAGGTGTTTCCGGTTTTGTTTTTGAGGCACCGGGGATTGAACTCAGGACCTTGTGCTGGCGAGGCAGGCGCAGTGTCACTGAGTTATATCCCTGGCCCCAGCTGTTGTTTCTTGAACTTCTCCCATGTTTGAGGCATGGTATTAAGCATCTTAGGCACAGCTTCACAACTGTATCCCCCGCAGGGGAATTGAGGCCCGGAGTAAACAACTCCAGGCTACAGGTACAGGAAGCCTGTCTTGACAGAAAAGCTCTAACTCTTCCCACGAAACTGTACTACTGTCCTATTAATTCTGACCAAGGGCCTGTGAAGCATATTAAGTAGGTTAATAAGAACAAATATAACAGTAAGGATTCAGCTGCCATCAATTTTACGACTCTCTTCTATTTCTTTTTTTGTTTCTTTTGCTTTTGTGAGACAAGGTTTCACTATGTAACTCAGGCTGGTCTTGAGCACAATCTGTGGCCCAGACGACCGTCCTCCCTTATGTTCCTGAGTACTGAGTTACAGGCACACACTTGTCATGCTGAGCTACCCTCTTCTATTTCTAAACATACTTGTTTTCCGTATCAGGCACTGAATCTAGTGGCTGGCACATGCTACTCAAGTATATCCCCAGCTCTTTTTAAAATTTTATTTGAGCTAGCTTTGAAGGCCTAGCTTTGAATTCCTGCCTCAGCCTCTCAAGTAGTTAGGATTATAAGCATGCACCACTGTATCCAGCTAAACATAGTTTCTTTGCAAAAAATATTACATGCAAAAATAACTTATGGGTTTTTTAAATAAGGGAAATGAAATCCTAAGAGTTGGAGAAAAGGTACCTGATATATCTGGGTATCCTATCGGAAAGAAATAGATGTATCTCATAAAAAAACTTTCTGAAATATGATTTTGTATAGCAAATATATCAGATATGGTCTTGTGGGACCACGCTGATTAAGCTGAGGTCATATTCTTCTTAGTCTGTTCCCACCTTCCCCAGTGTTTAGCTCTTTTTCCCTGTCTGTCACCTAAGGCACCCCCATAGCACATCAGAGATGGCCCCTATTAGATGCACGAAGTGCTGGTACCTGGCCATCACACAGCTCAACCAGCGACACTCGCTCTCGGCCTGCTTTAATGAGCTTGCTCTGGAACAACTTGCCATCGAAGTAAATCCAGGGGCAGCAGTGTTCCCAAGGGACCGGCTGGCCACAGGCATCGTTAGCGAAGAGAGCTGTGTCGACCCCGCTCATAAAGAGGGCAGCAAGCTGGATCCCTCGGGCATCCAGTTTCTCAATCTGAAACCACCACAGAGGAAACGTTACCATCACAAAAATACAGGCCGAAGGCCTCGGCTCTAACTGTCTGGAAGCCAAAAGTCTCGAAAATCTGAGGCGCTGTGGATGCTGACATAATGCCCGAGATGGAAAATTCCAAACCTGGTCTCATGTGACAGGAGGCAGGTAAAATGCAGGTATGTCAAAAATACTATATAAAATTACCTCAGCCTATGTGTATGTATAAATGAAACATAAATGAATTTCATGTTAAAACTTTGGGGCCCGGAATTTAGCTCAGTGGTTCCGGCACCTGTCTTGCAAGTGCAAGGGCCCGGGTTTGATCCCCGGTAACCACATACCATACAGGGTGTGGAGACTCACCCCAGCAGCAATCAGTACCACATACCACAGTGCCGGGCGTGGGGGCTCATGCCTGTAATCCCAGCACTCGGGAGGCAGAGGCAGGAGGATTGTGATGAGAGTTTGAGGCTGAGCTCAGGGCCAGCCTGAACCACAAAGCAAGACCCTGTCTCAAAAAAACAAACAATCAAACTTGGGTCTCATCCTCAAGCTATCTCATTATGTATATGGAAATATATTTTTTAAAAATCTAAAATCTGAAACAGTCCAGGTACCAAGCATTTCAGATACTCATCTTGTGCTATTTGTGACATTTAATGTTATTGGTAACATTTATTCTTTTCTGATCATGACGATTCTCCCAGGTAAGTTTGAAAATGTTATCTTTCTTTTGTGGGGTTCTGGGGATTCAATGCAGGACCTTGTACTTACTATGCAGCTCACAGTGCCACCGAGCTACCTCTCTGGCCCAAATATGTCACCTTTCAAACAGACATCTGAGTACACAAGCAACTTTTTTTAAAGTATGTAAAATATGTCTTATTCTTTAAAAAGATTCAGGGTGTGGTTTGAAATCAGACTGCACACCTGTCCTCAGCCTGACATCTCTCTCCCTGTGTCAAACTGGCTTCAACTAGCAATATCTTCTTAATCCATAATAAATATTGTTTTAATTTTTAAGGAAAAAAATCTAGCTCTGAGAATACCTAATATTAGTCTGTAATTTAAGAAAAGATGAGAGCTGTTTAATGTTGCCTTATAAGCAATTTTTATCCATGTCTTTCCTTGAAATGATTTGAAAGATATTCTTTTTTTTTAAGTTTTTTGAGACAGGAACTCACTTTGTAGTTCAGGCTGGCCCTGAACTCACTATGTAGCCCAGGCGAGCCTCAAACTCATAGCAGTCCTCCTGCCTCTGCTTTCCAAGTGCTGGGATTACAGACATGAGCCACTACGCCTGGTTTTAAAGATATTCTTTAGAATGTTAAAAAGTCAGAAATTTGAGAAACCATTCTTGTGTCTATCAAATTAGAAAAAATTCAAAAAGAAAACATCACAAAGATACCCAGTACTGAAGAGGACACTGAATTGATGGGATCTTATAAAAAGCTGAAGAAGGATGCATATTACAATTAAGCAATATGTATCAAGAACCTTGAAAATGTTCAAGTTTGTTGAATTAAAAATGCCACCTTTCACTATTTTATATAATATTCACATATAAAACTGGAAAACAATCTAATGGCCAACATTACAGTAATTAAATGATATATCTGTATTATAAAATATTTATCAAAAATTTTAACACACAGAAAATATGTGTGGTAGATGCTTTGAGTCCCTTATATAAAATCGTGATGTACTTACACATAGCACATGCATATCTTCTAATACACTTTTTTCCTCTGATAGACTTTAAATCATTGCTAGATTACTTACAATACCTAATGTACAATGTAAATGCTATGTAAATAGCTGTTGTATGTATTCTTAGGGAACAATGTTAAGAAATAAAGTCTGTGCATGTCCAGTACAGATGCAAATTTTGAAAAATATTTTTGATCTGCACTGGTTAAATCTGTGGATGTGGAAACTGCAGATATAATTACATAAATAATATGTCAACTATATAGAATATGCATGACAAAAGACTAGAATATCTGATCCTCAGCCCCAAACACACATATACACACACACATGTGGAAAAGAAATCAAATTTTTCACAGTGGTTACCTCAAATTGGCAAGTTTTACGGCTTCAACTGGAAAAGGGTGAATTATTTGCAACTCCTCTCCTAGGTGTGATCTGGCATCAAGGTCTGTTTTAGGATCCAGCAATATTATATGTACTGCAAAAAGGAACCACTCACTATTTGTCTCACATTGTTATATCTTTCCCTTAGTTGACTTCATTTTGATTAAAATTTGCAAGTCTTTTTCTTCACTAATTTTTCGGGGTGGGGGTGAGGTATGGGAGGCTGGAGATAGAATTTAGGACCTCTCACATTCTAGGCAAACCGTCCAACACTGAGCTACATCTCCAGACCCAAATCTCTCTCTCTCTCTTTTTTATTTTCTTTCAGATGGGGTCTGACTATGTTACACAGTCTGGTTTGAACTTTTGGGCTCAGGTTACTCCGCCTCAGCCAGTAGAGTAGCTGGAACTACCATTGTGCCCCACTGTACCTGACTCAATGTATCAAGTCTTCTTGTAGTTGATATTGTAGTTTACTTATCCTCCGGCCTCAGAGGAACATGGATACTGAAATTAGGGAGGAGTGTTTTGCATCAATACAAATATTGAGAGCTATGTGTTTAAAAATATGTGAGAAGGGCCAGGCATGGTGGCTCACACTTGTAATCCCAGCACTCAAGAGGCAGAGGCAGGAGAACTGCCATG
Source organism: Petromus typicus (assembly GCA_004026965.1). Taxonomy (NCBI): domain Eukaryota; kingdom Metazoa; phylum Chordata; class Mammalia; order Rodentia; family Petromuridae; genus Petromus; species Petromus typicus. Next base: position 6,197 of record PVIR01037227.1, on the reverse strand, counting down.
AGTTCGAGGCTAGCCTGGGCTATATAGTGAGTTCAGGGCCAATCTGAACTACAAAGTGAGACCTTGTGTCAAAGAAAACTAAAAAAAAAAAAAAAAATATATATATATATATATATATGTGTGTGTGTGTGTGTGTGTGTGTGTGTGTGTGTGTGTGTGTGTGTGAAAAGAGCATTAAAGTCCCCACTATAATTGTACTGGTATCTATCTGTACTTTTATGTCAAGTAGTTTTTCTCTTATGAAATTGGGTATGTTGATATTCAGTACATATATATTTACAATTGTTATCGGTTCTTGGTAAAATGTTCCCTCTAGTAACAATATACAGTGACCATCTTTATTTCTTCTGATTAGGTAGGTCAGCCAGATAAAAGTATCAACAAAGACATAGCAGCATTAGACCATACCATAGAACAAATGGATTTATCAGCTATCTATAGAGTTTTTCATCCAGCAACAGCAGAATATGCATTTTTATCAGTAGTTTATGGAACTTCCTTTAAACAGAACATATTTTAGGCTATGAAGCATATCTCAACAAACATAAAAAATTTATATAATCATTTGGATCCTATCAAATCATAACAGAATAGAGCTAGAAATCAACACAAAAGAAACCACACTACACACATAGAGATTAAATAATATATTCTTGAATGATCAATGAGATATAGAGGAAATCAGGGAGGAAATTTAAAAATTCCTAGAATAAAATGAGAATGATAATACAACATATAGGAATCTGTGAAACACAATGAAATCAGTTCTTAGAGGGATGTTCATAGCTGAGAGCCCTGCACATACTAGCAAAACAGAGTGATCCCAAATAACCTTATAATGCATCACAAGGTCCTATAAAAACAAGAACAATCCAAGACCAAAAGGAGAAGGAAAATAGAAAGAAAAAGATTAGATTAGGATGGAAATCAATGAAACTGAGACTAAAACAATACAAAGAATCAATGAATCAAAGAGTTATCTCTTTGAAGAGATAAATAAGATTGATCAGCCTTTAGCCAAACTTACCAAAAGAAAGACTCACACCAATGGAATTAGAAATGGAAAAGGCAAAGTCAATTATAAAACAACAGTGAAATCCACAGGATTATAAGACACTATTTTGAAAATATATATTCCAATAAATTAGATAATCTAGAAGAAATGGATAAATTCTAGACACATATGATTTACCAAAATTGAACCAAGATGATATAAAAACCCTGAATAGGGCTGGAGATTTAGCTCAGTGGTTCCAATGCCTGCCTTCCAATCCTACCAGGGTTGGATCCCTGGTAACTACATACAACAATGTCAGGTGTGGAGACTCACATCCACCAGCAATCAGAACCACACACCACAGTGCCAGGTGTGGTGGCTCACGCCTGTAATCCCAGCAGCACTCAGGGCAGAGGCAAGAGGACTACTGTGAATTCAAGGCTGAGCTCAGGGCCAGTTTGAACTACAAAGTGAGACCCCGTCTCAAAAACAAAACAAAACAAAAACCCTGAATAGACCAATAGTAGGCAATGAAATTGATGCAACAACCCTTCATGATAAAAACTTGCATAGGAATAAGTATAGAAAGACTTTACTTTAAACTGATAAGAATTGTTTGTGATAAATCTACAGCCAATGTCATACTAAATGGAAAATTTGAAAGCTTTCACTCTAAACCAGGAATAAGACAAGAATATCCAATTTTACCATTCCTCATCACTATACAGAGTTCACTAAAAAATGTATACATACTTCATAAAAAGAATAAAAGTTTTTTCAATGATGACGCTATTCCTATACCGAGGACACTACAAGATGTCATATATTCCAGAAAAGCCACTATATTTCTGCCTCTTAGGGAAAAAATTAAAAATGCATGTGCAGCAATCTCAATGGCCAAGAATACCCAAGGAGTAGTTCTCCATATTAATAAATGTATGGAACCTAATGGTCACCATTTTGAGTACTTCTTATGATTTTAGAGGCCAAGGGTTACTTGAATAAATCCACGATGCTTCAATAAATTTAGTATTAAAATATTTATACAAATTTTTCTTGAAATGTGTATATATTTTTTGTAGACTCTGGAATACTTGAAAGTTTAGTGAGATCAGGCAAGAGAAACAAATAAAAAGCAAGGAACAAGTCAAACTAACTTTATTTGCAGATAACATGACACTTTACATAGAAGACACCCCAATTCCACCAGCAGAATTTTAGAGCTAATAAATTCAGCAAAGTGACAAGATATAGAGTCAATATATAAAAATCAATAGCATCCCTATACACCAACAATGAACTCAGAGTGAAAGAGATTAGGAAAATAATCTTATTCACAATAGCTTAAAAAAAATACCTGAAGTTAACCTAAGGAGGTGAAAGGTCTTTATGATGGAAACTACAACAGTCTGAAGAGAATGATGAGGACATTTGAAAATAGAAAGACAGGGCTGGGGATTTAGCTCAGTGGTTCCGGCACCTGCCTTGCAAGTGCAAGGGCCCGGGTTTGACCCCTGGTAACCACATACAATAAGGCTGGGCATGGAGACTCACACCCACCAGCAATCAGAACCACATACCACAGTGCTGGGTGTGGTGGCTCACACCTATAATCCCAGCACTTGGGAGGCAGAGGCAGGAGGATTGCTGTGAGTTCAAGGCTGAGCTCAGGGCCAGCCTGAACTACAAAAGCAAGACCCTGTTTCAAGAAAGAAAAAAAAGAAAGAAAATAGAAAGACAGCTTTTGTTCTTGGACAGGCAGAATCAATATCCTCAAAACTGCCTTATTACCAAAAAAAAAAAAAAAAAAGTAATACAATTTCTAGCGAAACACCAAAAACATTTTTCACAGAACTAGAAAAAAAATCTTAAAATTTGTATGGAATTAGAAGAGATACAGAATAGCCAAGAAATCTTAGGCAAAAAGAACAAAGCAGACGGCATAACAAACAATCTCAGATTTCAAGTTATAGTACAAAGCTATAGTAACAAAAACAGCATTGTACTGTCACAAAATAAGCATGTAGACCAATGGAATAGGAGAGAAGACAGGAAAAATTCCATGTACTTTTAGACATCTGACAAAGATGTCAAAAGCATATGGTAGAGAAATGATAGCCTCTTTAACAAGTACTGCTGGAAAACTGATTATCTATGTGCAGAAGAATGAATCTAGACCAACATCTTTCACCCTGTTATAACATAATCAAAATGAATCGAAGGTCTAGATGTAAAAGTAAAAATGCTGACATAGCCAGAAAATAACACTTGACTCTGTAGTGATAGGCAAGGACCACCTGAACAGAACCCTCACTGTCCAAGAAATAATACCAGGAATCAAAAAATCAGATTATATTAAAAAGTGTTTGCAAAGCCAAGGAAACAGGTACAGGTACTCTTCTGACAGAGGACTAATATCTAGCAAATACAAAACACTCAAAAATGAGGCCTCCTCACAGATAACGGACCAGTAAAAAAGTGGACAAAATGTAGCTGGGCATGGTGGCAAACACTTGTAATCCCAGCACTCAGGAGGCTAAGGAAAAAGGATATCCATGAGTTTGAGGCCAGCCTGGTCTCAATAGTGAGCTCTAGGCCAGCCTTAACTACATAGTGAGACCCTGTCTCAAAAAAAAAAAAAAAAAAAGCAAATGAAAGGAACAGACCCTTCTTCAAAAAGAAGTTCAAATGGAAAAGTATTATACATTAAAAAATGGTCAGCATAACCAGGCATTAGAGAAATACAACTCTGAGACTCTATTTTATTCCAGTCAAAAATGCTATCATCTAGAAAACAAAAAAAAAAAAACTGCTGTGGAAACAGAAAACTTTCTATATTGTTTGTGGCAATGTGAACTAATATAATCAATATGGAAATGAAGATTCCTCAAAAAACTAAAAATAGAAACTCCATTTGAACCAGCTTTTCCTCTTTTGGTTACATTTCCAAAATAATTAAAGTCATCACACTATACATGCATACCCATGTTTATGGCAGTGCAATTTATAACACCTAAACTATGGAAGCGTCTTAGATGCCTATCCACAGACAAATGGATAAAGAAAACATATATGTATATAGTATAAATTTTCCTCAAGTTCATATCATTTGTAGAGAAATGGAAGGCTGTTGGGAACATAATATTAAGTGAAAAAAGATGCTGATGGTTAAGTATCACATGGTCTCTCTTATATGAGAAACCTCAAATAGGAATAAAGAGTAAAGTAAAGGAGAGATGATAAGAAACAGAGGCAGACTTTTCAGAGATGAGGAAGGGGGTTTGGGGAGGAGGGGAAGGAGGAGGTGAGGGGAGAAAGGGATAAAAATGATCAAGATATTAAATATGTGAATAAATTCCCCAAAACACATGTAAATATATCAAGGACATATACAAATAAAAGTAGACATATATGCAAGAGATTATGCTGGTTTACATGGATTTTTTTTTTTTACTTAATATCCACACAAGTAAGGAAACTGAAAGTAAAAAGATTACGTAACCTGTTCAAGATCATGCAATGAAGATAATGAAGCCAGGATCCAAATTCAGGTAAGCTTGGCTCCAGGGAGAGCCTACCCTCCATACTACTACATTCTACTGCCTTTACTTACACGGCAGAATAATTTTTTCCTTATGTTTTTCTATATTTACCCCAAATGCCCAATGTATATTACTTAAGGGAAAGCTGTCCACATACTCATAGACAAGTAGGGACACCAGAATAAGTCGCCTGTGAAGTGTGTGTGTGCGTGTCTCTGTTGTATGGGGACAGGACACAGGGTCTCGTGCATGCTAGGCAGGTGCTCCACCACTGAGCTGCACCCCCGGTCCTCTTACAGTATACAAGAGTCAGGATCCCTATCATGGTCAACAGGCCATGGTTCATTGACTGGTACAATATTCATCTTTTCTGTCCATTTTCATCCATTAATATAGGAACAGTGTAGCAGGCAACTCTTGATTTTATTAGGAGACACAAAGTTTAGGCTAGAATAAGTTAAACACTTACCTGCAGAACTTATTCTTCTGTCCAGTCCAGGAAAAAAAAATTCCTAAAGTATAGCTATAAGCTCATAAAAGTAAGAATTTAAATGAGTGTGGACGAAATCACCTTGAGTTCTTGAAGTTGTTCTGGTTCATAAAGCTGGGTAGACACTGCCTGTGCAAGGAAGGTGTCCAGCTCATGGCGATGTAGGATACGGCCACCAGGCCACTGAACCATGTACCTAGAAAGTAAAAATATCATTAGGCCACAAAACCTCATGTGTTCACGTCACAACTACTTATAAACAATCTATCATGGGACAGACTCAAGGCTAGGTTCTGGCCAGTTCCAACAGAATGAAGTAAAAGAATCTCAGCCTTTGATACTTGCACTCTGGTTGGTAGGGGAGACATGTATGTGCAGCACCAACGAGAGGACAATGTATTAAGTACTAAGACAGAAGAATATACAGGGCAGGGGCTGGGGATTCAGCTCAGCGGCACCACCACGTGTCTTGGAAGTGCAAGGTCACAAGGTCGTGAATTTGAGCGCTGGTACTGAAAAAAAAGGAACGGACAGGGTGCTAGGATAACACACGAAAGTCCCACAACAGTAAGAATGAGAAAAGGCATTCTGAAAAACCAAGTAAGAGCTCAGTTTCTGTCTCTTTTTTTTTCTCACGGTACTGGGGATCGAACTCAGGCTCTTATGCTTCTAAGGTAGGTGAGGTACAACTTGAGCTAAAATTCCAGCCCTAAGAGCTAAGTTTCAAGGGATCTGAAAAATTTAGTGAGACATAAGGTAGGGAAAGGATGTTTTAGGGTGGGAGAAGAGTACATGGAGAGGCGTGGGAGGGTGATTTGACATGATGCACCTGTTTCAGCCTTGCTGCAGCTAAAAATGTTTGGAGTGATAAGAAGCAAGGTCAGAGGGGCCGGGGAGTTAGCTCAGTGGTTCTGGCGCCTGTCTTGCAAACGCAATGGCCCGGTTCAATTCCCCGGTAACCACATACAATACTGGGTGTGGAGACTCACGCCCAGCAGCAACCAGTACCACATACCACAGTGCCGGGTGTGGTGGCTCATGCCTGTCATCCCAGCACTCGGGAGGCAGAGCAGGAGGAATGTGATGTGAGTTTGAGACTGAGCTCAGGGCCAGCCTGAACTACAAAGTGAGACCCTGTCTCAAAAAAACCTAAAAAAAAAAAAAAAGC
>PVIR01037226.1:0-15276 GCA_004026965.1 Petromus typicus | reverse complement strand
GGGTTCGATTCCCCGGTAACCACATAACAATACTGGGTGTGGAGACCCCACACCCAGCAGCAACCAGTACCACATACCACAGTGCCGGGCGTGGTGGCTCACGCCTGTAATCCCAGCACTCGGGAGGCAGAGGCAGGAGGATTGTGATGTGAGTTTGAGGCTGAGCTCAGGGCCAGCCTGAACCACAAAAGCAAGACCCTGTCTCAAAAAACCTAAAAAAAAAAAAAAAAAAAAGAGTTCAGGAGTAGAGAAATAATTTCATCTTTTTGATGAAAAGATCAGTAAATACAGTGGCAAAGGATTTGGTTACATATCACTTTCATAAAGGCAAAACTTTGTTACCAAAGGAAACCAAGAGGCCCAGAATGGTATATTGGCAGCACTCACCACCAGGAACAGTTCACCCACACATGCTCCTTGGCAAAGTGATTGGAAATCTCTCAAAAGAAGCAAGGAACGGGCTGGGGATATAACTCAGTGGTACCAGTGCCTGTCTTGCAAGCATCAGGCCCCGGGTTTGATCCCCAGTAACCACATAACAATACTGGGCATGGAGACTCATGCCCAGCAGCAATCAGTACCATATACCACCGTGCCAGGCCTGGTGGCTCAGGCCTGTAATCCCAGCACTTGGGAGGCAGAGGCAGGAGGATTGCTGTGATGTGAGTTTGAGGCTGAGCTCAGGGCCAGACTGAACCACAAAGAGAGACCCTGTCTCAAAAAAATCTTAAAAAAAAAAAAAAATCAAGGAAAGAAATTCCAGGATCTGGGATTGGTTTTTGCTCACACAAAATAAAGTTCGATGAACTAAGTGCTCAGAAAAGAAGCCAAAAAAGAAAAAGAAAAAGTGATTAAGCCCCATATTATTCTAGGTAATAATTAAAAACAGATATAGGAAGCAGGGGGATAGAATTTTGCAAATATAAAAGGGACAGAGAGAAGATGTGGAAGTAAAAGGGATATAAAAAGAATTAAGGTCTGTTGTGACCATGTACCACCTTCCCACAATGAATGTGATCATTACGTATCACAAACATACTAATAAAAATAAAAAGGAACAAAGCTAAAGTGGAAAAAAAAGAGGGAAGGCCCTGAAGAGGTGTGAAGATTCTGCCCTCCTGTGTGGGTTAGCGCCATTTCTGCTGCAGCAATGGATTTGTGGTGACAGGAGTGAGCTCTTTATAAAGGATGGTTCGTCTCTCCTTTCTTCCAAGCAATAATTCCAGTCCTAGAATCATGCAGAAATGGCAAGAAGGTCCTCACCAGATCATGGACTTCTGTCCTCCAGAACTGAAGGGAAATAAACGTCTGTTGTTTATTTAAAAAATAAAATTAATCTTTTCTCTAGTATGAAAAACTGCAGATGTAAATGAAGGCCAAAATATAATGTGAAATAGAAAGAAAATATGCAAAAGTGAAAGATAAAGGGTGGGTAGGGGAAGGTAAAGAAGGAGAAAAAAACTTAATGGTAAAAGAGAAAGGAAACAAAGCTTTGTATATAGAGGGCAGGGAGCTGCGGGGAGAGCAGAAAGGGGAAAATGAGAATCAAGATGTGTCATGTACAGGCACAAGTTCTCAATGTTAAATGTGATCATATTGTATGCATAAAATGTATCAATAAGTCAACTTTTAAAAAATAAAATATAAACACCAGCTAAGTTTAAAAAACACCAGTCAAGCTTAAAAAAAGCGCAAGAATTTGTAGATATCTGAAAGAAACTAGTAACAAATAAAATATAAAGAACTGTACAAACTCATGTCAGCTTGTCACAGTCCACCTCTTTCCATTTGATTGACAGGAAAAGAGAATCTACGGAACCCAGACACTCTGGACAACAGGGAAACCCCTCGTTTACAGTTGTCCAGCTAGTCAGAGAGTGTAAGCCGCCTGTCAAAGATCGAGGCCTCCAGATCCTTGATGTGAGGCCAGTTGGTGCTTCTATAACATGCTAAATGCAAATGCTTTAGGCAGGAAGAGTCCTCTCACTTTGTAACAGCCTTAGGGGTTCCCCCAATTCTTTTACCCATTTGACTTTGCATTCTTGACTCCTGAGTCTATCTGAAGCCAGTTTTGAAGCTATTTGTGCAGCTTTAATGGTGTGGCATTACTCTCAGCCCTCAGCCGGAGTGAAGTAGATTCAAACTCTGCCCCTGTATAAATAATAATTAACCACTGGCAGTGATTCCAACAAAATCCAGGTCAAGGATTTGCCCCGCAAGACCTTTTCTTGGCAGTGCACACCCAGAGCTGTCCTTTGTTTGTGCCATTTGCATGTTCATCTTAAATATGCACCGCTGTCTGGATTCAATTTCATTCTGTGATCCCGATTTTCTTTCTTAGTAACACGTCTGTTCCTTCCACAAGAGCGTGAGTCCCTTTTAGGCTGGTGTTTAGTCTAAGGCCCACCTGTTTAAAATGCTAAACATTACAGTGCAAAAGAGACCATGGCTTCTAATCCTAGAAGACGCTCACAGTGATGGGCACCTCCCACAGCCACACAGCGCAAAGCGCTTCACAGATGCCATGTTTGCAGATGCTCTCCTGAGGTGTTGTAGTTATTACCCTCACTTTAGAAATGAAGCATCAAAATGCTAAAAACTAAAGGTTAACTTGTCTATATAACCAGGAAGAGCAAATCTAAGTCTAGAGCACTTGCTCTGAGCTTCCGTGTCATTCAAAGGCGCTTCTGTTTTGGTTCCACAGAAATCCCCATCGGCCACCTGGCATGGGGCAGCTCCGCCAACCCCAGAGAGGACAGACACATGCTCCCACACTTGCAGAGGTCACACTCTGTGCTCCTGTCACATCTCAGATAAACCGTTCGTCCTATTGATTATAATCAAGGTTAATTTTCTGCACCTACTGAGATAATCACGATTGCTCTTTTCATTTTATCAATATAATGTATTCTATTTATCAATTATCTAGAATTAAACTAATCTTGTCTTCCTAAGGTAAATCTCATTGAGTAATAGTTGTTTTTATTTATCTATTTTAAAAATTGAGGTAAAATATCTATAACACTTTGGACCATTTGCTAGTATTCCATGGAGAACTTCAATATCCATGAAAAGTACACAGTCCACTGCTTCCTCTCCTTTGATATCTGACATCAGGGTGATAGAAGCCTCATAAAATGGGATGGGAAATCTGTCTTGTCTTCTGTATTTGTGAAAGAATGTGCAACGTGTGTGGCAGAGCTCTGTGTGAAGGCAATGAGCAACTTTTGGATCCTGGACCAGAGACAGCATTAAATAATTTAAAAATTGGGCCAGGGATTTAGCCCATTGGTTCTGGTGCCCGTCTTGTGAGTTTAAGAGCCCAGGTTCCATCCCCAGTAACCACATACCACAATGCAGGGTGTGGAGACTCTCGCCCACCAGCAATCAGTACCACATATCACAGTGCTGGACAAGCATGGGGGCGCACGCCTATAATCCTTGCACTTGGGAGGCAGAAGCAGGAGGATTGCTTTGAGTTCAAGGCTAGCCTGGGGTCAGAACAGCCAATGAGGTTTTTCCAGTCCAGCAGGTTCAAGACCCAGGGGGACCCATTGTCTTTAATTGTAAAGGAAGAAAAAAAATTTTTTTTTTTTTATTGTGAAGGCAGGAAAAAAAAAAGCCAGTGTCCCTGTTCAGAGGCTGTCAGATAGGAGCAATTCCACTTCTTTAATGGTCAACTTCTTTGTTCTGTTCAGACCTTCAGCTGGTGAAAGAGGCCCTCCCACATTGGCAGGACATCAGCCTTACTCAGTCCCCCAATTTCAAGATTAATCTCATCCAGAAACATCAAGCATTTGAAAGCCCAGGGCCCAGTCAGTGGAGATATCAAATTGTTGCAGGGTGTATTTATTGCCTACGAGCTGGTGGTTAGATCCAGACACTGCGCTGAACAGATGCAGGGTTGACTTGTTTTCTCAGGAATGTTCCAGGGGTGCTAACCTCCTACTGCACCACAGCAGGAGGTTTATAAAGTGTGGTTGTTTCCCACTGTGTCAAAGTCATTGGTGGGCTGAGAGGACCCGGCCTGATTCGTTCATTATAAAATTCTCTCTTGAAGTTTCTCCTAGTCCTTTAGCAGCCACTGGAAACTGTTTGTTTTGATCTGTTATTTCATTAGACACGAGATAGAGATATTCTCATTTCACTATGTAGCTTCATTTTTTAAGATGTGGATTATATGTTTGTTCTGTGAGAAGAAAATGACTTCATAAACTATTCGCTCAGCCTTCAATAACGACTTCAGTAGAGCTCTGCAGAGGATAGGCAAGAAGATTCCTCCTGTCTTCAGAATAATGAAGTGGGTTCCTGGATCCCTTCAAAGAGGTTGTGTGTGTGTGTGTGTGTGTGTGTGTGTGTGTGTGTGTGTGTGCTGTTGTTGTTGTTAGAAAGCTCTCTGGCTCATAGATTTTTAGTTCATTCAGTAGGTTTCAGTCTTTGTAGTCAGGGACGTCTGCTGGCGTCGTCTCATCTCTGGTCACTGGGCCCTACAGCTTGGTCCACCTATTCTCTGGTATCTTCCTTAGCTATGTTACTCATCTGACAAGATGTTCTGGCCTCTTAAAGCATCTATTCTGCCAGGGAACCCTTCCTTTTAGTAGGAAATGGTATTTTAAAGTCACAGTACGGAAGTCGGGCACGGTGGAACATGCCTGCAATCCCAGTTACCTCGGAGGCTGAGGCAGGATGGTTACAAGTTAGAGGCCAGTTTGAAAACTTAGCAAGACTTTGCCTCAGATAAGAAATGAAAAAAGCTGCAAGCTGAAAGTGTAGCTCAGAAATGCTCAGGATGCACAAGGCACTGGATTAAAGTTACAGTAATGCACAAAAAGAAAAGAGAAAAAGAAAACAAAAGAGAAAAGAAAAAGAGCAAGCATAGTGAGTGCTAAAAGTATTCACTACTGTGAGCTGCTCAGGGTATCCGGACCTTTTCAACCCTGAAAAGACACGATTCCTTAACACAAAGTACGTTATGTGTTCTTACTAGTATTTCTAACAAATTTGGGACATAGAGGTTTTTATTTAACTTCTTTGATGTGACAATTTTCCTTCTTTCTTATACTGAAAATATTTGTTTCCAATGAAAAACGATTTAGTTTTCTGCTAAATATATCAGTTTATATAATAACAATATACAATAGATGTGTGATTGTGTATAATAACTGTACTCTCAGAAAATATCCACGAGAGAGACAAAGCATGCTAAACAGATAATTACTGAAAATGACTTAAGATTTCTTTGCAGTTTGAAAATTTTGTTTCCTTTTATTTTCTTTTTTCTTTTTTCTTTTTTTTTCCCCTGACTTTGGCATATACCCCACTAGGGCTGTGCAGTCACATTGTGTGGTTTAAAAATAGAAGCAAAAAGCCAAGATTTAGCTGACACTACATTTTAGTCACCTCCACGGGCAGCAGCAAGACTCCCCGCAAAGGCTGTGACCCAAGGGCTGGAGCCAACAGTTTATTAACTCGGGTTCCTCCTAACTCAGGAGAGTATGCACATCGTTGTATTACAATACTGACTTTAATTTAACTGTCTGTATTTAATAGGAGCTTCCTCGGTGCTAATGGTGAATTATTCAGCTGGCTGGCGGTTAATTTTACTCACAAAGCTTTGGTATCAGGAGAAAAGTCCAAAGTCCAAGAGTCACGGAAGGTGAGAGTTGAACCGAGCCTTAGAGGTCACCGGTTTAATCCTCCTCCGTCTACAGAGGAGGAAACGCAAGACCAGGAGTCTAGCAGCCTGCCTCATGACCTACAGCTGGTGGGTCTTCGGGAACAAGGACCCGCGTGCTCTCTCCCTTCCCTGACTCTTCCTGTGTGAACACCCAGGGGAACTAGCTCCTTCGCAGTGAGTGACAGAGGCCCATTCGAAACCTGAACCGCAGGACTCGACCTACTCAAAACCTGTATGAGCTCTTTGGCCCATTGTGTAAATATTTAATAACTGGCTCTGAGTGTGAACGAGACGTGTCTACTTTATTTGTAGTCGTCCAGGGACAGTGCTGTTCAGAGCACGTAACCGGCACAATACAAACACTGGAAACTCCATTGCGGACCACAAACGCAATTTTCCTACTCTCTTGAAGCCAGGAGTGACTAATACATCACAAGCCCCTTTTATTTCTTATTTTGTGACAGGATTTCGGTGTTCCCAGGTAGCATTCAAACTTGAGACTCTCTCAAGCAGCTGGCACACACACACACACACACACACACACACACACACATGCACATACACGCTGGCACACACACACACACACTTTAAAATAATTTATAATATGCTAATTGCAGTCGTTATCTGTTTATTTACTTTAGTAAGCCACTAGCCCACACAGAGCTTTCTCAGAACTAGACTTCCATACAGGGAAACAGTCGAGAAAGTCAGAGGAGTGGAGTCCTCCAAGTTCAAGCTGCCAAACAGACTCCGCAGGAGAGAAAGGAAGCAGAGTGGGCTCAGGAGCATCTAAACGCCTGGGTGGGAATCGCAGCTTCCTGCTGGCGATGCGTCCTAAGCCGCCGTGTCCCTGCCTGTGACTCTGACATTTGTCTCTTCTGCTGATGAACCAGGGGCACCCAGGGCTCAGCCCTGGACCCAGAGTGACCACAAGGGAGATCAGGTCGGGCCTCGGGAAGTTGTTCGCTTCACTTCTGCCTGGTGCTTGGTCCAGCCCCCAGGAGATGCTCAAGGCCTGACTGCGGGCTGGGCCTGAGGCAGGGCTCCTGGCCATTGCTGCCCTTCCAGGCCACAGGGGAGGGCGGTGAGAAAGGACGGTTACAGGAAAGGGTGGGTAAGGGGTGGGATGGGAAGGTTAAGTCCTCTCCTCCGTGAAGAAGGGGAGTCTCACAGGGAACAGGGCAAAGTGACCCTACAAGAGCACCTGAAGGGTGACAAAGAACTAGTCAAGTAAAGAGGAGAGGGAGTCTTATAGGCCGGGGAAGGAAGGTCCAAAGGTCCAAATAAAAGAGTTCGGTGAGTTCAGGAACAGAAAGAGATTAAGAGTCGTCGGAGCATTGGTGGAGGGAAAGAAAAGGTCTCAGGTCGCAGCACAGAGGAAGCAGGAGTTGACTGGCAGCTCAAGTAGCACAGAGCGTCACACTTCGGCCGTGAAAGTGATGCCTTTTGGATCCTTTCTATTACTTTCCTTTCCTTTCTATATTCTCAGGACTGGGGATTGAACCCAGGGCCTTCGCACAGAGTTAGTGCCCAGCATTTGGAGACAGGGTCTCTCACTAGTCACCAAGTCATGCTCGGGTTACAGGTGTGCACCACTGTGCCCAGTCCTTGGCTCTTTTTTTTAAAAAAATATTTTTACATTTAATTTGAAAATGTTTGTGATACATAGTAATTACACTTATTTTAGTAAATTGCTATATATGTAATTTTGATCACTGTCAATACCATTTCTTCTCCTTTCTACTATTTCTTCCCTCTTTCTTCTGATTTCCCTTCTTCATCTCCTTCTTATTATCCCTCCTTTTTAAAATGTAATTTAATTTCTATTTGGGGTCTCTTGCAAGAGAACTCTCAAGAGTTTTTATGAAATCAGAAGCCTTTGCTGATCACCCCTGGAGGCCAGGAGTGGTCAGAGGCTATTGGAGAAAACAGCCCCCACAGGCACCGAGCAGCCCTCCCATTAGGAAGAGCATAAAGGGGCCGGGGACTTAGCTTGTGGTGCGGAGCTTACCTTATGAGCTTTCAGTCGTGAGTTTGTGCCAGAAACAAAAAGAAGACCATAAAGGAAAGCTCAGGAGTGTAGGGTGAGACTCTGGCACCACAACCCCTCAGTCTGACTGTCCCAGCCATGGCACTTGGCATCAGGGCTCCCCGGGCACGGGCTTCTCTCCAGGATGCCGAGCCCACCTATGCGTGTCAGTGAAGGCACCTCACCAGGCAGAGAAGAGACAGCCCCTGGTTCCCGGGCCTCCTGCATGCCCAGTAATGAGTCAAGATCCAGAGGAGATCTTGTCCTCACCGGTTGCCACTGCGGTGCGAGGTGTGCCAGGTGCACAGCAGAGGCAGCTCCCCTCGGTGTAATGGCTGAGTTTTCATTTATTTCTCTTGGTTGATTCCTAACTTGAACATGTATTAGGAGCTCCAAGGGCTTGGAGAACCAAGTGCTGGGTTCCATCCCTGGCTCTCTGACAAAGCAGGTCTGGGCCGCAGCCGCCAATTTGCATTTCTAACAACTTTCCAGGTGGTATTAATGTGTGGTCCAGCGCCCACATTTGAAAAACCACCGGTGAACACAAAAATAATCAAGGGCCTGTTACACTTTGGAGACACAGCCCGCCGCCTCAAGGGCCTCACCTGCTGGTGGCGGAGGCTGAAACAGAAAACAAAGCTTCAGAGCACAAAGCAATAGAACAAGGGCAGACAGGTGAGAAGGACGCGCGCCAAGCAGAGAGAAGGGCAGGAGATGAGAGTCGAGGCCTTGGCTTCAGGCGGGGAGGAGAGCAAGGTGCCCACAAGGAACCAGAACAGCAGGAGGTCCGCATGGATGGGGGGGACTGGGAAAGACGTCAAGGGCAGAAACGGTCCAGACATGAAAGTGTGCAATGCTGCAGGACCCACGCAGCAAAGAAATCTGCCTAGCTCTGCCTTCGGGAAGTGCTTTCTGGGGTAAGAAGAGGAGAAAGAAAGGGTGGGGCAGGATGGGGGACCGGTAGTGATTCTGGGGAGTGATGAGGTGGTCCTGACTTGCAGGGGCAGGTAGAGAAGGGGAGGGGCCTGCGCTGTCTTGGTGGTCTGTTAGTGTACATCACACCTCTCAGTGGAGAGGACAGGCCAGACCGGGCAGACCCCTTGGGTTTTGGCTTTGGAGACAAGTGAACTGGATCTGCTCCGTAAAGGGCTCGAGCACACAGGGTGGTCCAGTGGCAGGTGCCACACAGTCAAGGAAACACATGAGCAGGGAAGCTGGCGCACACGGGATGCTGTCCTATAGTGTTGTTCAGGCGGCAGCGGCTCCCCAGCCCAGCCCTGTTCCCACATGCTCCACTGTCTGTCCCAGTTGGGTTGGGAAACAGCCCTGCAGTTGGAGGAGCTCTCTGATGGAAGAAATGGCCTTGGTTCAAAGGACAAGTGTCTGGGCCCGTTATTTTAACCAAGTGGTCTCCCAGAGATGTGACCAGATGTATTGAGCTGAATCCTGCTAAGCTACACTAGAAACATTAGCTCCAGTCCCCATCAAATGCTCCAGATATTGGTGGGTTTGGAGAGGACCAGAGCCCACATCTGCTGACCCTGCAAAGCATCAGCCACCTGGTGGACTCACTAGTTCTTCCCCTAGCAGGGAGGTGCTGGCTCTTGGCCCACCTTTTCTCTGGGCCTCTCTTGAGGCTGTGTGTGTAGGCTACAGACAGACTGGAATCGGGTCCCCAGGGAGGTGACCAGGGCCCCCTGAAAACCTCATGCCTTCCAGCTCTCCTCCCTGAGTAGTTTCTCTGTTTAACCACCCTGGGACCTGTCCTCTCATCTTCCACAAAGCCAAGCCCTACAGCATACCCAGGTCAGAGCCCCTTGTGTACCTCTCTCCCCACACAGCTCAGCAGGGAGGTTTAACTTGGATTATGGATTAAGGGGAGTCAGTCCATGGGAAGATGGCTAAAAGACAGAAGCACTGTGGCAGAAGAGTGTGGCTAGTGTTCACAGTAGCTGGTAAACAGTACCAGAGAGGAAGGAGGAGGGTCCAGGTAGCACCTGGGATCACATCTCTGTGACCCACCCAGAAAGTGCTCAAATAGACCTCCGGATGGCACCAGACCGAACAGGGTGCACAGCTTAACCTTCAGAGTAGGAGCATTGTTGGAAGGGTTGGGTGTGGGGTCCAGTAGAGGGGTTTGCATTTTCATAGTGCATGCCCAAGAGGAGTGTTGTTAGGATGTAACTATTTTAGGTTCCTGGTAACCACCAAAGAATTGAGCGGGACACACAGAATCGGAAGTGAGAGCAGAGATTTATTAGTCAGAATATGCTCCTCAGTGTGGGAGCCAGCAGTGGAGAAGCCAGAGCCTATGTTGTGGTTTTTACAGGGAAAGAAGAGCTCTTTGAACTGGCAGTATAATTAACTCCCAACAGGGACGGCTCTCCTCCTCCTACGGTGGGCAGTTCTTGTTCCAAATGGGCCTCTGAGGGGCTGTCTTGTTGCCCAAAACCTGTGGTAGGCCTACAGGGTGTCTGGACAGTAAACTACAACTGAGTGGGGCCACCTGGCTATTTGGGACACTCAGCAGTACACTTCAGTGATGGCCACTCCTCATGGTTTCCGGAGCTTCCGTGGCCCCTGCAGAGCCTGGCAGTGCACTCGCCCTCTGCTCTCTCCCAGCTGAGGTCTAGCTCTTGGGACCAGGCACTCTGGATTTTGGAGAGCGAGCTTCCTCTGTTCTCTTTGCCAGAACTCTTCTGTCCAGGAACTTTTTCTCTCTACCTCCTGCCTCAGGACAACTCCTTCGGGACAGAAGGCAAAAGTGACTCAGGGCTGGGGATTTAACTCAGTGGTTTCAGCGCTTGTCTTGCAAGCCCAAGGACCTGGGTTTGATCCTCGGTAACCACATACAATACTGGGCGTAGAGACTCACGCCCAAGCAGCAATTAGTACCACATACCACAGTGCCGGGTGTGGTGGCTTCTGCCAGTAATCCCAGCACTTGGGAGGCAGAGGCAGGAGGATTGCTGTGATGTGAGTTTGAGGCTGAGCTCAGGGCCAGCCTGAACTGCATAGCAAGACCTTGTCTCAAAAACACCTAAAAAAAAAAAAAAAAAAAAGACTGAGGCGTATTGCCAAGTTCCCTGGAGCAAGGAGTACCTGCCACACGCGTACGGGGTCCATGTGAGGGAATCAAGTGTCCAGCAGTAGAAGCGTGATTAATGCAAAGGCGCATGTAGTTAGCCTGGTGTGTGGGGTCCAGCCCCAGCTCCCTCGCAGCACCCAGAACTTGGAAGAGGCAGAGACTTCATCCTCCAGACCTGCAGAGTCCAAATATGCACGGGAGCAACATCCAGTGTGATCTGTGTGCGCACTGAGACAGGAGGCGCTCTGGCGTCCGCTGGCCGCACAGCAGGACTGGGTCGGGGAGGGACTGGTAAGGAGGCCACAAAAGCCCCGGCTTGGGAAGAATGAGATCTTCCCCCAAACACAGTGGTTCTCAAACTCGGCTTCAGGGGAGGTCACCTGTGGTGTGTCAAAGTGTGGGTTCTTGGAGGTGATTTAAATATGTAGCCAAGTGCGAGGACTACCTGCTGTTGTCATATGGAAGATACATTGCCCATGTGGGTTCAGAGAACAGAATGACCACAGGACGCGGTGATTCGGAAACAAGAATATATGTGCGTGCGTGCAAGGCAGCGCGGATGCGAAGGTCTGGCCCCTTCCGCCCTGCTGGTCTCCTGAGCCACCTTCCAGTCTGCTGGCTCACACAGACGTTTGGAGTCTGCTTCTCCCTAGCGGTGACTTGTGGTACAGCACAGCTGTCGCGGTCGCTGGAAGTTCATTAAGGGCAGGCGCGAATTCCAGGGGGAGGCCTCGGCGGGTGGGCTTTTCTTAGACGCCTGGCTTTGCGAGGCTGGGCCACGCCATGCAGTTCTTCACGGGGAATCTCGGGGTCTTAGAGGTCCTGGCCATGCGCCACTCCGACACACGACTCCTACTGTTGTGCAAGGGCTTCCTGGGCTGGGAGATGAAGAAATTCGAGCCCTCAGGGGTCTCCCCTGACCTGCAGAGACTTCCGCCTAGCTCCACAGGGACTCTGAGTCTCCGTTGTTCCTTCGGTGTCTGTTTCGCATTGACAAGACGTTTCCTCCTGCAGAGCCACCCGTGAACGCCCTGCATTTGGTGCAGGGACGAGTTCGCCGTGTCTGGGCAGATCGCGTCTCTGCTGCCGACTGCCAGGCTTGGCCGGCCTGGCGGTGAAGAGGACGAGTCGGAAGCCCCTGTAGGCCATTGCCGACGTCCTCCCCGAGCGGGCTGGCTTTTTCTCTTCGTCTCCAAAGCTTGCTGCTCACCAGGGCCTGCTACTCTCCTCTCCACGCCTGCTCCAGGGTTCCTGAAATTCTGGTGTGGATCAGACCCTGGGGGGGGGGGACTTGTTAGAAAACAACCCCTGGGTCCCATTCCCAGAGAGTCTGCTTTAGGGGGAGGCAGGAAGGTTTGGGAGTTTGGGTTGGAAGCAAACAACCTGTGTGAATGGCGCTGCAAGCTTGAAGAAGCGTGTTCTAGACTCGCCTCTGACACGCAGGGCCCGGATCGAGGGCATGACTGAAGGGCCGGTGCATGTTTAAATACTAAAGTTATTAACCGTGTGCGCCAACGGGCCAGTGTAGGTGTGAAGCACCTGCAGGCAGAGTCCCGATCCCACCCTGGGGCCTGAAGACCGTGAGGTGGGAGAGCTGACCGCGGCTCTGCCCCCTTCTCTTCCCGAGCTGGGGTCTCTCCTCGGGCCGTTACAAACCTGCTGCCAAAGGAAAAGGCCACACAGTCTGCAAGTTCAAGCCCAAGACACCGTCTGCAGCACCTGCCTGTAGACCGCCAGCGGGCAGAGGTCGGACCCGGGGAGGAGTCCTGCACGGCCCTTCCTCATGCGCGGTTCTCACAATAACGGTGGACAATGCTGGGAATGGAGCCTCCTGAAATACAGAGGAGCTATCCGGAGCATCCTGGGTTCTGTCTCGTCCCTTAGAAGAGGATATTGTGCCCCTCTTAGCCCAGCGAGTTCAGCTGACTCATGTGGTAGAAAATTCAAAGGAGAGGGATTGAGGGGTCCTTGGCGCGCCGGGAACTTTCCTGATCCTTCGGGAAGCAGCTCATCCCGCTTTTCCTGGTGCTTCCCTCTGAGTGATACCATGACTGTGAGTGCTGCTCTGACCCGTGCACATGGTGGAAGCTGCAGCCAGGATGCGGTGGGCGGGCGTTCAGGCTCGTGTTTCCGGTGGTGGCACAGTGGTGACACGCACTGCTCGCCACAGAGCCCTCCCCGAGGACTGGGCGCCAGAGCACAGTGAGCCCGCTTCACAGCATCCCCTGCAGGAGGCCGGGTGTCCTGCTTCGTGTTACTGTCCTTCGGTTTTCTCACCTGGCCTAACCACCCCGACACATTTAACCCGCAGTGCTGCATGCGTGTCCGCGCGGCCAGCCGTGAGCCGTGTGGGGGAGGGAGCCGCTCTTTACGCTCAGATGTTTCCCAGCGCTCCCGAGGGCCTTAGAGCTGGGCACGCAGGGAATGACTTCCATGGAGGAATTTTAGAAATGAAGTTGGGAAAAGAAAAGAAAGAGGGTTTAAAAAGGAAGCAGAGGGCCGGGGAGTTAGCTCAGTGGTTCCGGCGCCTATCTTGCAAGCGCAAGAACCCGGGTTCGATTCCCTGGTAACCACATAACAATACTGGGTGTGGAGACCCACACCCAGCAGCAACCTGTACCACATACCACAGTGCCGGGCATGGTGGCTCACGCCTGTAATCCCAGCACTCGGGAGGCAGAGGCAGGAGGATTGTGATATGAGTTTGAGGTTGAGCTGAGGGCCAGCCTGAACCACAAGGCGAGACCCTGTCTCAAAAAACCTAAAAAAAAAAAAAAAGGAAGCAGAGATTCTTGATTCTCGCTGCGTAAGATTTGTCGTTGAAGGGCCACGTCCGACCGGTTGCTCTCTGGCACGACTCAAACCCGTGCCTGCGGACGCTCTCTGAGGCGGCCTCCCCGGCGGCCGTGGGCTCTTGTCACACGCGATTTGTCCTGATTGCCCCAGTTCGTTTCCCGGAGCAGAGCTTGCCCAGCATCTGCCGTTCTAGCTCCCTTCTGCTCAGGGCTGGTGCTCCCCTGACTGCAGGACTCCTCTTTGCCTTTGTTCCTGGGAAGCTCACAGGTGAAGAGAACTTCTGCAGTTGTAAAATCATCACAAAAATCATTTTTGAGTATTCAGCACAAATGATGCTGCAGACGGGTTAATGCTGAGGGCCGCTGTGACAGTCACACGTGGGTTCACTTGCCGAAGGACAGTAACTCAATCTTTCCTGTACGTTGCTTCCAGTCTCTCTCTCTGTCATTTGTAAGTGGTTCACATTTCAATTCTATCTCCTCTCCTAGACGGAGAGTTTCTATAGAGAAAAAACTTTCTGTTATGGAGAATTTTTGATATGGAAAATGCAGAGATGAGCCAAGGCCTCACATGCTTACGTACTCGGGACCAGTTTTCTCACGCCAGTGCGTCCTTTCCCAGTGACTCTAATGGTTCAGTGTAGTAAAATACACATCATATCTGCCGTTTTAGCCGCTTTAACTGTACGGCTCAGAAATAAAAACACATTCACACGGTTATGCACCCGTGAGTGATGCCTTGGCCAGAACACGCTCCATCTTCAAAACTGAAACAGTGCAACGTCCTGTCTCTCCTGCGGTGTCCTGGGCTCTGGACTCTACTGTCCCACCTTCTGTCCCCGTGAACGGGGCTACTCCAGGTCGTCACAGAAGGGCGAGCACAGCGTTCATTCTTTTGTGTCCACTCATTTCACGCGACATAATGTCCTCAGGTCACACCATGTATCAGAATTCTTAAAGCAAGTTCCATATTTCACTTTATCCAGAAGATATCTTACTAGGTATCCCTAAAATCAAAGGATATTTTAACCTAACTACACTTAAAAGTAAAAATAACAATTCTTATTACCATAAAAAACACTTTCTGTGTTCTGATTTCTGATGGTCTCACCAAAGTTGGAGTCACCACTGTCTGTTTTAGGGAATCCCTGTGTAGTCTGTCCTGTGGCTGCGCAAAACAGATACTGTCATGCCAAATTTGACCAGTAGATGGTACTAAGGATCAGACAATTGCTAAATCCATTTGGCCTTTACACAAGAGTTGCCAATTATAGATGAACGTATGAAACTAGAAATTGAAAATAGCCTGTTAGCTGGGCGTAGTAGCTCACGCCTGCAATCCCAGCACCAGGGAGGCAGAGGAAGGAGGATTGCTGTGAGTTCGAGGCTCGGCTAGGCTACATAGTAAATTGAGCTCCAGTTTGAACTACAAAGGGAGACTCTACTAAGAAAAAAGAAAAAGCCTGTTAGCTCTGAATAGCATGCATAAAACATCAACAAATTCTGATTCAAAAGAATAATTCTTGACATCAGATCAACTTTCAATTTTTTAAAAATAAAGACAGCATCAAAAACTATTATTTCTATGTGGAAGTTTATATCCACAATAGCCACATTGTGGGGTATTAAATAGTCGAAGTAATCTATGTTTACATGTTCTTCTGCTTAAAAGGCAAATTGAATCTAC
>PVIR01037225.1:0-15274 GCA_004026965.1 Petromus typicus | reverse complement strand
CCTGGAGACCAGTATGCTGTAGGCCCTGTGTAGTTGCAATGTTAGGGGCTGTTGTTCCAACAGGCCCACCTACTCACCAATACAAGCTGACTCTATGTGCTTCTGCAGTTACTGTGGAGAAAATCAGACTCTGACTTGCTAACCTCAGTCCCTGGGCACTCTTCCAGCGTAGGCTTGGAAGCCAGCAAGCTCCAACCCCAGCGCAGATTCAGTGACACAGACTCGGTGTCACAGTCACCACTTCCCGAGCCGCCTGGTGCCAAACTCAGTCCCTGGGTGCCCTTCTGGCATAGGCCTGGAGGCCAGTAAGCTTTAACCCCGGCTCAAATTCAGAGACACAGACTCGGTGCCGTAGTCGCCGTTTCCCAAGCCACCTTCTGCTAAATTCTGTCCCTTGGCGCTCTACCGGCGTGGACCTATAGGCCAGTAAGCTCCAAACCCGGCACAGATTCAGTGATGCAGACTGGTTGTCGCAGTCGCCGTTTTCCAAGCCGCCCACTTCTAAACTGAGTCCCTGGGGGCTCCTCCGGCGTCGGCCTGGAGGTCAGTAAGCTCAAACCCCGGCGCAGATTCAGTGATGCAGACTGGGTGCCTCAGTCGCTGTTTCCCGAACCGCCCACTGCTAAACTCAGTCCCTGGTTGCTCCTCTGGCGTGGGCCTAGAGGCCAGTAAGCTCCAACCCCAGCGCAGATTCGGTAGCACAGTCACCGTTTCCCGAGCCACCCGGTGCTAAACTCAGACCCTGGGCGCTCTTCCGGCGTGGGCCTGGAGGCCAGTAAGCTCCAAACCCGGTGCAGAATCGGTGGCACAGTCGCCGCTTCCCGAGCCGCCCCCTGCTAAACTCAGTCCCTGGGCGCTCTTCCGGTGTAGGCCTGGAGGCCAGTAAGCTCCAACCCCGGCGCAGATTCAGTGACGCAGACTTGGTGCCGCAGTCACCGTTTCCCGAGCTGCCCGCTGCTAACCTCAGTCCCTGGGCGCTCTTCTGGCGTGGGCCTGGAGACAAGTAAACTCCAAACCTGGCCTATCAGACTTTAAAACATGTTAGTTAGCTAATTTATCAAAATAATTTTAAATGCATGGAGTTCAAAAGAAAAATAAAAAAGTATATAAGGTTAGTATATGCATATTTTAGAAAATAAAGATAAGTGTTAAAAAAATAGTATTTAAGGGCCAGGGATTTAGCCCAGTGGTTCCAGTGCCTGTCTTGCAAGTTCAAGAGCCCAGGTTTGGTCCCCATAACCACATACAGCAATACTAGGCATGGAGACTCACACCCACCAGCAATCAGTACCACATACCACATTGACAGCATCATGGCTCATGCCTGTAATCTCTGCACTCGGGAGGCAGAGGCAGGAGGATTGCTGTGAGTTTGAAGCTCACTTAGGCTACATAATGAGCTCAGGGCCAGCCTGAACTACAAGCAAGACCTGGTTTCCAAAAAAAAAGTAATTAAAAATTAATAGTAGATAAGAGGAGGAAAGAGAATTTGTCCCTAGAAGAGTTGTTCACAAAAGAGTCTCTACATTAGCACATTTTTAAAACTGAAATTATCCAAGTAGACACAAAGAAAACATTTGAATAATTTAAAGATGATTCATTACTAAAACTTTTAATTGTCTAGGAATAGAAAGCAACCTCTTAACCAAAGATAGTCCATCTATATCTAACTTTATATTCAAGATACTGTAGCGATCTCCTTTCCAAGTAGAACAGTATGAGAAAGTCTATTTATTCCTAAACATTTCAGTTAGTATCAGTCTGGTGAGAGAAAAATGTTACTTATTGTACTTTTATTTGCCTTTGGATTTCTAGTCTTTTTCTTTTTTCTCCTGACAGAGAACAATTCCAGAATTAGTAATATAGATACCGCTAAATTGGGTGTTGTGTTCTTTTACTGTAAGCATGTATACTGTTGGGAAAATCCTTATTAGAACTTCTTCAAAATTGTCAGTAAGATGAGTCTTATGTTATTATCCATTTGTTTCTTTTTACAAGCAATTTTTTTGGCTTGGGTCTTGTACTCTGAGTAATTTACTTGAAGATAATGATACACAATGTAATAACTTGTTATTCTCTTCTTTGAGTATTACATTTGTTTTATTTTTCACAAAATAATAGCTAACAGGGGGTAAATAAAGTTAATAACTATAAAACTATTTGAAGATGAGACTTGGGTGACTGCAGGTGAGAGGAAGATTTCCTTTTCACATTTTGAATTTTCATATGTGTGCCATAAACATATGGATAAGTGTATTGCCCTAAGAACTACTTACCTCAGTGATAATAATCACAGTTGTTACAGAAACTACTTTTGATTCATTCAATTAGTATGTAGCTGAAAACAATAAATTACACTCTGAAGGGCAAAATTAAACTTTCTATGGGACTAATTTTTATGCAAAATTACACTAATCTTTGCTTGTTGAATAGTTTTTGTTTTCTCTCACCAAATATACAAAAATGATAGTAAAAAAAGTAAAAATGTTATTATCCCAAACTATTATAATACATTTTAAAAAATAATTTCAACAAAACTATTCAACAATCAATAATTTCTAATTGCTGCTACTAGGGATTGACTGTTAGCCTAAGTATCCTTATCACCAATCCAGGAAATATAACACATGTCTCACAAATAAGAAAAAGAGTTTTTACCAGCTGTTTCTCAGACAAATGATGACTATCTACAGTATATAAAGAGTTTTAAAAAATCAGTTCTTCAATTTTAAAGACCAAATTCAAAAATGGGCATCTGAAATAAACAGATGTTTCAGATAAAGAAATAAAGGCAGTAAAGAAATACATGAAAACATGTTCAACATCTCTACTCATTCAAGAGAAGCAGATGAAAACAACACTGAGATTTCATATCACTCCACAAAGAATGGCTACTATCAAGAAATCAACTAACAACAAATGCTAGTGAGGCTGTGCGGAGAAAGGAGCCCTTCTCCACTGTTGGTGGGAATGTAAACTAGTGTAATCACTTTGGAGACCAGTGTGGAGATTCCTAAAAAAAATTATGATTAGATGTCTCATTTGACTCAACAATTTCCCTGCAAGGTATACAGATGAATTAAAAGAATCATCACAGTGACATATGTGCACCCACGTTTATAGCAGCTCACTTTGTAATAGTTAAATCTTGAAAAGCGCCCAAATGTCCTTCAATGGGAGACTGGATAAAGCTGTGGGTTTTTAAAAAATAAGACAGGATATTACTCAGCCATAGAATTGTAAATTAGTAATTTACACTCAAAGGGATGTACCTTGAGGCCATACTCTTAAGTAAAATGAATAGGATGCAGATATATAAATATCACATGTTTTCTCTAGTTTGCAAAACTGAAGTGCAAATGAATGCCAAATGTGTGATAGGTAATGTTAAATAGGGAGAAAATGTGCAAACAGAAAAGGGAAAGGGCAAGTAAGGGAAAGAAAAATTTGATAGTAAAAAAATGGAAACAATGTTAATGTATATAAGAGAGGTTATAGGGAAGGCAAGGAAAAGGGGAAAAATAAGGATCAAGATGTCATGTACTGGTACAAACCTTCAGTGTTGATGTGATCATAATGTATGTGTTAAATGTACCAATAATGTCAACTGAAAACAAGGGCAATCAGGAAAACAGTAGAGAAAAGAATTTCAGCCAAACCCAGTGACTTTAGACTTCAGTGTAACCAAGAAAATGTTTTATTGCCAAGTTTGAAATTGATAATCAATTTGCTTTTAAATATAGTCCTTTTCTGTCTAGTTTATAAAACTTAAAATTTACAATGTTATGTGCTGAGTGAATAATACCTCTGAAATATGGAGCCTCAGAGCTGGGAAAGTTACCCAACAAGCAAAACAAAACCAAACGTGTTCATTGTTCTGGAGGGAAAAAAACAGATCCCAAAGTGGTAAGACTGAGTAATAAAATGCAAACGTCTCTACTGCCTTCATTCCTTGTTCAGTCATGGTCCAGGGACAGCATCCGCATCCCTGCTAGACCTTGACATTCTCCCACTGAACATAAACAACTTCACAGTACACCGACATCAGACAAGGTCACTCTACCACTACGAGTATGATAAAACAAGTGGAAAAAACACCACTTCACAATTTTATCTAAGAATAGATAAAAATCAAGGTCACTGCGCAAATCACAAAACTACCAAAACATTTCTCTCCTATAACAAGTAGATGAAACTTCTTTATCAATTCAAATTTGACCTTACTCTTATGTTCCTGCTGTGTCAAGAAGATTTATGAAGACAGTCATGGGATTATCCTTGTTCCCAGACAACTCCCCATCCAGAATATACACCTTCATCTATTGAACTAGCTCCAAATTAAGAACGCATTCTTTCTACACACTCACTGTTCCTCTTAACATGTGCACACACCCCCATATTAATGTGAAATAACCTGTCTTTCTGACTTCCTGGGGTCTTGGTGATCTTCAAATAGAGAACCAAGAGGATCTATATCCAATGAAACCTCAATATTTGTGTATACAAATATATATACATATATTAATTCAATATAAGAATATTCATTATGTTCACCATAATGCATTCAGTTTACTAAGATTTCTAGCCTAAAAAATTTAACTCAATATATCCAGTTATTCTTTCAACATATGTAATGTTGAGCTGTTCAATAGATGAATAAAACCTAACATTTTCAAAAGCGCTGACATTCCTCCCCTTTAAAATGGGGGACCCTTGCAGTCCAACCCATCTTAGTAAATGACATTCCCATGACTGTGAGTGAAGCTATTCAGACCCAAAGCCTTGAAGACTCTGACACATCACTGTGCTGTCACCACAACTGCCACACCACCTATCAAATTAACCTTCAAAGACAATTGAACCATATCCACTTTTATCATTTCCAGTATTACTTTCTTGATCCAAACTGTTAGCATCTCTCATTTGGTGTCTTATAATAAATATCCTTTCTTATCTGGTTTTAATCTTGAATCCATTCTTTCTGGTCCTTAAAAATTGGCTGTTGGGCATTTCCAAAACATAAGTTGGTTGTGTCATCAGCCTTTGCTGTGGACTCATGTGTCACTCCAGTAAAACCAAAGTCTACACAAGGACCTGCAAAACCTGCTACCCACTCCTTCATCTACCTGCACACATTTATATCTATGACTTACCTCCAAGACACTTTGAAAAAAAATCTAATTACTCAAGTGCATTCAGAAAATTAGGGCTCAAACCAAAGTTTTAGGACAAAGAAATTTTACAAACAAATCAGTAAGACTTATGTTGGATATTCCGTCCATGTATTTTCCTAAGAGGTCATTTGATGAATGACTGCCAAATACCCTGGCTCCCCTAGAACCTCCCAGAGCCTTTGGTACTTCTCACTTGGGTTGGTTGGTCAGTAATCTTCTTCCAGAACCCTAAGTGCTGTTCCTTTCACTCTCTGAACCACCTGCAGCATCATCCCAGAAACAGCACCTCTGCCACAGCTCTGAGTCAGGTAAGCAGATTCTTCCCAGGTGTGCCTCAGACTTACATATGCACCACAGCTTGTTCTAGTGAGCCTGAAATAAAATTTTCTATGTGTGGCTACTTCTTTATTCAATAAACAATATATAAACCAAAATAATAAGAAGAATAAAGAATCAAAATATATTACATCTCTGTAAACCCTTAGATATTATCTAATCCTGAAACAGGCAAACTACTTCTATAAAGAGCACTACTTCAGGTTGGGGCACTGCACATTCTTTGCTGTAATGATTTAAGACAGTGTAAGGCAAAAATAGCCACAGATAATACATAAACAAATGGATGTGGTTGTGTTCCACTAAAATGTTATTTATAAAAATACGTATCAGTATGATTTGGCCTATAGACTACAGTTTATAGACCACTGAACTTATTCAGTTCCTCCATTTCATACATGCAAATAAACTAATAGAACACTGTGTCTAGATGTCCCCCAAGGCCTCATGTGGTTATAAGAGGGGCCTCCCAGAGGCAGATGAATCTAGGGTGTATGAGGCTGAGATTGATTCATAGTGTGATGCTAGGATTAAAGCTGATACCCTGGATACAGGAGTGCTATCCATCCTAGGAGTGGGTAGCCTGGATAGGACAGGAGACAGAAATAAGGTCACTTGATGATTACGCCTTGCTACTTTCCTGCCTTTTGCTTGTCATGAACCTTTTTTCCTCTGTGATATTCCTCTGCCATGCCACCTTGCCTTGGAGCCAGCCATCTGTGGATGAAAACCTCTACAAATTGTGAGCCACAATAAACTTTTTTCTCCTTTAACTCTGAGTACCTAGTATTTTGTCTCAGCAGTGAGAAAATAACCAAGACAGACACAAACGATAAACAAAGTAACACGTTTCAAATTGACCAGAACACTTTCAGTATATACCGGCTGTCTTAATATAATTTCTAATTTGTCCTTCTTCCCTCTCATACAAACACCAGTTCAGATAGTAAATGAGACTATCATTCTTCACAATTCTATGCTGTTGACTTATATAAATTTTCCTGTTTTTCATGTATTAACAGCACCCCACAAATCACTGAATTAGTTGAGGAGGACTGAAAACTTGATTAAGATTTTTAATAGTCCAATGATAATAATAATAATCCATTTTTTAAAACTCAGTATTTCCAGATAACGGAACAAAAATTCAACATATTTTATGTAAGGATAATATAATTATTAAAAATATTAATAGTTAATATTATATACATGAGCCACCTTTTGAGCATTAGTAAGAATAAATATGAAAAAGAATATAAAAAACTATAGAGAGAAACTTTGCTAGGTTATCTTTAAATTACACTATTAGTTGATCTTTTGACATACTTTGAGAGTTTATTTCTTCCCATTGGACATTTTTCCTGAGTAATCTAACATGGCTCCAAAGTCAAGTGTGACTTTAGATAGGAAATGTTGGTACAAAGCAGTCTCTGTGCTGACAGGGGAGCCGGTATGCTGGGTTCCTGACTCTCCCCTCAGCCTGGGTAGGAGTCTGCAAGGGGCACGGTAGCAGTTATCAAGATATGGTTAGCCCAGCAAGCCTGTAACAGCAGCCATGAATGAGTTCACTTGTGTAAGTCAGTTTCCCCTCACTACAAAAAACCCCAGCAAAAATGAATTCACATGGAGAAAAAGGTCATTTGAGCTCACGGTTTTGGAAGTTTGTGTTTGGTTGAGCTTTGCTGGGGAGGGGGGGCCCTTCGGGTGAGGCAGCATCTCATGGCCAAGAGTATTGGGGAGCAAAGCCATTCACACCTGGCTAGAAAGCAAAGGAGAAAATGAAGAGGCCAGAGTCTGAAACTCCACTTTGTGGGCAGATAAGTTTGCTTCCTTGAGAGCAACCCTTTGTCATATAGGACTTTGAAAGGCATTAAAGACCCAAACAATAATATTGTCATAACCCCTCCTCTGGCAAAAGTAGAATAGACTCTGTTTCTACTGATGAAACACAAAGTTTTACTTGTGACAGACATAATAACATGCCTGTGAGCATTTTCCAACACTCAAGAGCATTTACCGGCTTAAGACATTTTGAAAAGTGTGCTCAGTATCAGATTTACGTTTATTGAAAAGAATTACTTTTAGGAAGTAATTTCACTCATAGATAAAATATTTTATTTTCATGACAGAGATATTTGGAATAAGCTTGGGGGACCATTCTAAATGAAAATGATAAAAGTTTATTTCACAGTTTAAAAGAATGTCAATACTTCCGGCTTATTTTATGAAACTTGGACCTGAGGCTTGCAAATCATTCAGTTGTTATTGGTCCTAAATAAACTCTTGTCTTTGAAGCATCTGTGTGGGTAGATAAAATGTCCAAGGGCTTGTAATTACTCATGGCTATTGTTTTTAGTTGAATAGAAAAATTAAAGCTAAATAGCTTTATTTAAGATCTTCAGGTAGGGTTAGATTATATCTTATATAATTTATAAAATGGGTTGGTTTTCATTTTACATAGACCAGTCTTTTAAACTTTGATTTTAAGCTATTTGTGAGCAAAAACTGTACTTAAAAACTTTCCCTGGAATTCCTTACTATGATAACAATTCTTTTTAGTATTGACTGTTTGGTGTAGCTCTTAATAAATTCTTTTCTACCAAAGCTTTTACCTAAATTGTTGTCCATAAGGAAAATGTGTTATGTACATGTATCAACTCCCCACAATAAATATGATAATTTTGTTTTGTAAATATATACCAAAAATATAAAAATAAGCAAATAAATTACAGCACAAAATAAATGGTAATAGAAAAATAAATTATCAATGACCACATTACAATGTATTAACAAGTTAGTGACAACTTAATATTTCCTCCAGGTGTCTTCACAGCTGATAATTTATTAACAGAGGCAACAGGCTCAAGTTATGAGACATTTCTAAACAACACATCTGTGCATTAAGGAACAGAAAAATAAGAAAAGACCAGCCTGGCTAGTATAACCTCCACTCTCCAACTCCAGTGGGTAAAACAAGGCCCTCTAGGGGCTGACAGAACCCTTTGAGGTTGTATCATTCCCAACAGCGAAGCAATACTGCAGCTATTCTGACTGACTGACTGACTAACTGATGTTTTGAATCAAAGTCTCAGTTTGTACCTCAGGCTGGCCATGAACTCATGGTGATCTTCCTGCCTCAGCATCTTGAAGGATGGGCTCACAGGCATGCAATACCATACCTGGCTGAAGCTATTCTAAGAGCCAGAGGAAGAAAGACAAATTCTCTCATTTTTCTCCTTCCATTTCCACTGTTGCCTAGGCTGGACATAGTAAAAGGAAATTCAAAAGGCTAAATCAATACAATAAGAGAAAGAACAGTATTCAGGTTAGAATAATGCAGCTGTATCCCTCAAAATTCTATTCTTTCCTTTGAGTATGAAATTAAAGCATATTTTGAAGGCTCCTTCTCAGTGAGATGCTGATGTGAGGCTATGTTCTCAGCAACTGAACATGAACATAGGAAACCAACATTAGCTACTGTGTTTGAGTCTTGAACCAGCATCCTGACTTCTTCTGTTCTTCTTCCTGAAAACTGGAACCTACCAGAAGGGTCAGTGTGGCCAGAACACGGACTCAACTGCCACTTCAGCCCATGGAACTGGGACTTCTACCTCTTCAGAAGGTATTAATAAAGAAGCATTTGCTTCTTTAAAAAAAATTAATATAGAAGAGTGTATTTGAACAAAGAATGTTTCATGAATCAGGCACCACTCAAAACAAGAGGTTCAGAGGACTTCAGTGCAACACTATGGACAGTGAGCCTCAATAGACCAAGTGTAGAAGGAAAACAAAGAGCACATATTTGATTGTAGAATGGAAAATGTCTAGTTAGAGGGTATTAAGTGGTTTGTGATTAGTGAAGTCTCTGATTGTATTTTATGCTCTTATTGGACCTCAGATTGTTCAGAAAGGAACTTAAGGAACCAGCCACTGCCATGGACAGATTTACCTCACTGGTAAAACTGGGTGAGAGTTTCTTATTTATGTTTGACCTGAGCACTGGCTCCCTTTCCGAGTACTGTCTTGATTTTAAAGTTTGCTGCCATCTCAGTACTGTGATATGTGGTTACTAGTGATCGAACTCTAGACCTTGAACTTACAAAGCAGATGCCAAAACCGCTGAGCTAAACCCCCAGCCCCCACCAGTGATTCTTCCTTCCTTCTTTCCTTCCTTCCTTCCTTAGTTACTCAGAGGAGAGTAGCTGAGCTATTTCCTGGCTCTTTTCACATACCAGCTAAGCTACATGCCTCACTCTTCAGTGGAATGAAAGCAGATCTGAGCAGCATCATTTCTGTGCCAAGAAGCATAGAGGGATGAGCCTTCTTACTCTTCTTCCTCCTTCATGTGTCACAAAGCCACATGCTGTGAAAGGCAAAGGTTGGTGTTGCTCAGAGAATCAGCAATTTCCACTTTGACATCAAAGATCATTCCACCATCACACTGTAGTATGTTCATTATAGTAGATTGTCCACCCTGACTAGTATATAGTATTGCAATCACAATTCTCATCAGCACTGATCCAAGAAAACAAGTAGAATGTGAAGAAAAAAATTGTGTCTAAATGTGTGTTACAGCATTATTATGACTGTGAACCAACCTAGAAACAGCCTGAAGTTATGCCAGTTCAGTAAGCTCATGTACTTATGATAGAATATTTTAAGCATTTAAAATAATTTTGATCGTTTTAATTTAATTATATAATTTTAAAATAACCCACTAATATTTACAAACTTGTCACATTCCAGACACAGTTCTGAATACTGTACTTGTTTTTGCAAAGCTGTTCTCTATACTTTGCAGATAAGAAAATCAAAGCAAAGCAGTTAACTTACTTCAGGGCACACAGGCAACAAATGGCAGAGCTAAGAAATTTATATAATGTTATATAATGTATAATATGTGAAAACATCACTAGGTATGAAGACTAAAACTTAGGGAGCAATATAGGCTTACACTGACGTCCTACTGTGTGAGTGACTTGTGCCGAGACCATTCATTCATCCATTGTACATTCATTCAAAAATGTTTACTGTGTGTTTACTGCACATCAGGTACTGCTCTAGAGTTGAAAATAAGATGGGTCTCATAGACTTTACATTCATGAAAGGGAAACATAAGAAACAAATGAACATACAATAAAATTTCAGCTGGACAAATTCTGTGAACAGAAGAAAAGCTGGGTGAGAACATAAAAGCTGATGGGAAAAACACACTTTTAAAAGGATCGTGAGAGATGATCCTACTCAGGGAGTGTCTTGGGGCAGAGACCAAAAGCAGGCCATGTAGAGCTCTAGGGACAGATTCTGTTCCAGTGTGAGAGAAGTACAAAACCAGGAGGTGGGATCAAACTCGGTGAGTCTGAGAACAGCAGGAAAACCAGGTGGCTGGGATCCATGTGGAGAGGAAAGAGAAGGGCAGGAGACAGGCCTAGACCACACCAGGCCCTGGAAGAACTTCAGCTCTTTTTTGAATAAGATGGGGTTAAGTTTTCTGGAATGGATTGTGAGGTGGAAATGTGAAGCAGGAAGGGAGCTCAGACATGTACACCTACACAAGTGTGACAGAAGCAGGATCTTGCAGAGGGGAAAGGCAAACCAAGATACAGCTGTCATCCTATTTAGAGTTGTGAAGATGGAAGGTCAAATATGGTGGAGTTTACTATCCCTGCCTCGGACATCAGTGGGAGTGGGCTGCTATGAGAGACCTTGGCTGAGGCAAGTCTCTTCAGCAAAGCTAATTTCCAAAGAAAGTCTCAAGTGAGGATTGTGAGCTGTCAGCAGCCCCAGTGCCTGGTGAAATTAGTGTTTCAGCCCTGCACTGTGTGCAGACAGCTGGGCATCTGCCACAGAAAACCACTGAAGTGCCTGAGCAAGGGAGTGGCATGACTGAAATCACATTTTTAAAGATCCCTCTGGCTGCTGTGTTGACAAGTTACTGCTGAGAGCAAGAAAAGCCATGAGTGTGTGACCATTTTAGGGTTCTGGCCTTGTACCGGTGAGATAATAAACTAAGAAGCAGTACAGAGCATGGTAGGTGTCCAAAGCTACTTCCTGGTTAGTTATATAAGGGAATAAAGGCACCCATTGGGGAATCTCATTTATTCTCATTTATAAATAATCTCATTTTTTCTTTTAATATTAACAAGAATATCCTCAGAAAGTTACAAGGATCTCAGAAGGTACCTTCAGTCCTAATTCAGAGAGAGGTGATATCATGATCAGTTGCTATAATATCAACAATAAGTGGCACGGAAAACTGATGATATAAAAAGTATTTAAACAATAAGGGTGATATTTTTGGTCACTTTATCAATTAGGGAAATGGTGTGGATGTTAATTGATAATATGGAAGAAACAGACAAGGCCAGTTTTCCCATCTTCAATCCCGGCTAATGAAGTAACTGCTATGAATACAGCAGATACATACACAAAACTCTAAAACAGAAATTTAACACTAATACTTGACATATAATTTCCCAGATTGCATTACCAAGTCTAACTGGTAAATATTTTTGCAAGTTCAGATTGTAAAATGTTTCCTTTGAAGAACAGGTTCTGAATTTTTACATAGGCAGGAACCACTGTGGATGCTTCTCTAAAATGCAAGTTCTGGCCTTCAACTCCACAGACTTGGTGAAGATTTGGGTGTGGTCCAAGTACTCAAGAGGACTGATGAAGATGTGGACGGATGGTCTTTAATAAGCAAAAACCAGGGGAAATTGTACCACGACGTAGAAGGTAATATCTATCTTAATGTGGTTCACTGGTTATCTTGACAAGTAGAACAATGCTAAACAATTGAGTGCTAAGCAAATAAATCTGTGTTCACTGTCATCATAACCTCTCTCCAACAAAGCAGCATGTCACCCTTCAACATAGTTGAATTTAAAACTATTCCCCAGCCTGAAACTCCTGTAAACCCAAGTTCACATTGTTCATGTCAGAAAATAACCCAACTGAAAGTGATTTAGCCAAAGGATGTGCCATGAACTATAGGAAAGCAGAGAATCATGTACTTAGTGCCACATCTACTGCATTTCACACTCAAAGTGAAACAGCAATTGCAAATACCATCAATAATACATGAAAAAGAGAAAAGTCATTTGAATGTTGTATCTGGAGGGGCCCTGCTAAGATAAAAGGCTCTGTTCAGTGTTTATCTTTCTGGCAGAAAACAAGGCAAGCAGTGAGGCAGAGTTGTAATTGACCCAAAAGTATTTATAAGAAATGAACCACAGAGAGTGTGGAGATAAAAGCCTCATATAGAAAGAGAGCAATAAGGTAAAAGTCTAGCAAATCTGCAATTCAAGAAATATGGAAATATGTCTGATCTAGTGTATTGATGTGCTGAATTTGGATGATACTCACTCTGTTTTCTTAGTGAGCAAAGTAAGGTACCAAAAGAAATTTGAATTTACTGATTCAGAGTCCTAACTCCTTTAGAGAAACAAATACACACAATTAGAATAGCTGGTTGGGAACTCTAAGAAACTATTATGTTCCACTACTGAAGCAAAAAGATAAAATATGTAGTAGATACTGAATTTATAGCTCAAGATTCTGATTAATTCTGATTTATATAAAGACTATTTTATGGAAAGATACAACTAATGCCAGATCATCCTTCTGATGAATTTGTGTTAGTAGTAGATAGTAGATTTTAAAACTAGTTCTAACTGAAAATCTATTATCAAACATTCTAAAGGGGGGATAGATGCAGTCGTTTAATAAAAATTCTGATCTAGAAAATATATTTAGAATGAAACAGTCAAATCTTTACTATTTACAGGAATCAGAAAGCAGAACAGAAGGAGTTAACATCTGATTCTGATATTTATAGATTATATATTTATAGACATTTATAGAGTATTTATAGACATCATGACAACTGATTTTTTTTTCATGGAAAAATATAGCATGTAAGGTTTTTTTTACTCTTATTGTGAACACATTCACAATTAATGGATTGGGGCCCACAGAAAAAAGTGTCAGGATAAATCATGTTGAGATGTGAATAGCACCCTTTTGATATTGTGGTATCAGAGTGTGAAGGTTAAAAATAAAACTTCCTCTTCCCTCACTGATAGAGTAAGTAGGAGATTTGTTTTCCCACTAAAACCAACCACAAAACTGGATAAAGTAGGTGAGGGGATTTTTTACAGGTTTTGAAAAACAGCACAGAATTTTGATCCTTGTGAGAAAGGAAATATACAAAATAAATTCCACAGTGATTCTAACTCTCTGCCTGCTGCTTACTCCCTGTGGTACAAGGAGGAGTAGCCCAAGCAAACCAGCAGCCCAACCAAGCCAGGCAAAGAGAATAGAGCTTGAAACTACTGAGGTTGCTGCAATGTGCTGGGCCCAGTATTAGACAAGTGGGGGCTGCACAGAAAATCACCTCATAAAGTCCGTGGCCAATGCCTGTGCTATGCAGCGATAGGTCATGACTGTTGAGCCTGCTGGAGCTCACCTGCTCTGTGAGGGCTGAGACCGTGGTCAGAGCAGAAGTTAGAGCACCAGTCAGCATGGAGAGCTCACTGAGTAACCACACCCCTGAGTAAGGGGAATGCTCTAGAACTATGTTCAAAAACAAAGAGCTTCTCCTAACAAAAAGTACACACAAACTTGACAAGACACAGAGGACTCATCATTACTCTAAATAACAACCAAAACAAAAACCAATGTTTTTGAGGTAAGATCATGTTTGGACTCACATAATCTATCACCTAAACTATCTAATATATAATAAAAAAATGGCTAGTCATAATAATAAATGACTTATACTTTTTAAAAATTTACATAATTAGATTCTATCCTGAGCCATTTGTAATTTATAAGCATGTACAAGGACATAAAAAAAATAGTCATAATGAGTATATAGGTGATAAAACCACCAGAGAAATGTAAATTATGAAAAAATAAAGGTAAATTATTAAATTTAAAATTACAGTACCTGAAACTAAAAATTCATTACTAAATTTAACAATAGATTTTAAACAACAAAAATATATGTTTAAATTTAAAGAGAGCAATAGAGCTACATCAGTAGAACTAGATTAATAATAGAAAATAATAAATATTTGTAGAGAAAGAAACAGCTTAGATCTAAATATAATTGTAATCCAACAAAAAGAGGAAGAAAACAAAATGGAAAAATATTTGAAAAAATTAGCAAAGCACTACTTATATTTAGTCAAAACATAAAATTAGAGTAATAAAACTATATAACCTACATCAGATAAAGATAAAAGACAGCCTATATAAAAACATCATAATTTAAATGATGTTTTCATGAACACAAACTCTTAAAACTATTGAAAGGAATTTTTTTAAAGTTACATAAGCAAAATAAAAGCCAAGAGATAGACTCAGATATGTCATCAGAAAAAATACAAATCCATGCAGGGCATACTGGTGAATGCCTGTAATCCCAGCAAACACATTCTGAATTATCTAATTCATAAAAAAAAAAAAAAAGGAACAAGGAAAATTCCAAAGATAACATAAGAAACTAAATAATAAGATAGTACACATAAATTTAACTACATAATTAATTATATTAAGTTACTATAACAGGGTTTATTAGTAAAATATCAAAGTAGAGACTATTAGTTTAGGTTTAAAAATAAGTAATAGCTAAGAGCACCCAGGGACTGAGTTTAGCAGCGGGCGGCTCAGGAAGCGGTGACTGTGGCACTGAGTCTGCCTCACTGAATCTGCGCCGGGTTTGAGGTTTACTTGTCTCCAGGCTCACACCGGAAGAG